>JALLPI010001196.1:0-11277 GCA_036939935.1 Cyclotella atomus
TGGCGAGCACATGCGCAGACAGAGGGGGGCCCAAATTTTCATTTGACCCCGGTCTCAACTATCCAGCAATTGCATGATAGGTGTCAAGTGCAGAAGCGTTGCTTTGATTGACACCACCTCATCCGCAAATCTAATACATGACCTTTGAGAGCAAAATCATTTTACTTATTGTAAGCGGATATCACATAAATTAAAACTATGAATGACAGGTACCTCAGTTGCCTCGTCTCCTCTCTTGTACGCTCAAGAGGTGGTGTGACACCTGCGAAGATGAGCAACAACATAAGGAGGAGAAGGAAAAGTCCACTAACTGATGCAGACGGAAAATTGAATACTGGCGAGCATGAACACCTCATCTCTTCATCATCTCAAGCCATCACACGAAAAGATGATACAGTCACAAATCCTCCCATTTACAATCAAAGAGAAGCAAAACGTAGTCAGCCTGATATTGCATTTCACGTGACAAAGTCTGCAATTCTTCGCCTTGTGGGGTTTGTTTACTTCATCGCTTTTCTAGGAGCATATAACCAAAATAGAGGTCTCATGGGTAAAAATGGATTGATGCCTGCTCATGCATACATGGATCAATTACGACAAAGATTTGATAGCTCGTTGGAGGGATTCTTGGCAAAGCCTACATTGTATTGGTTTCTTGAATCTCCGTTGGAAGATTGGCATATGGAGTATACTGCTGTCGTAGGGATGGTGCTCTCGTCATTTGTAGTTATGGGATTGGATTCTTGGTTGGTCATGGCAGCTCTTTGGATGCTAGATTTTAGTATCGTTACAGTCGCAGAAGGAGCCACAGAGTTTTATTCTTACGGTTGGGAAAGTCAATTATTAGAGACTGGATTCCTAGCAATTTGGCTTTGCGATCTTCCATCATTTGGCAGCTTTAGAGGCTTGTTCTATGACACTCCTCCGTCGGCACCATCTCTTACAGTTATGTGGCTATTCAGGTGGCTATGTGCACGAATAAGTATTGGGGCAGGCCTGATCAAACTTCGTGGAGCCCAATGTTGGCAGGATAAAACATGCCTCTACTATCACTTTGAAACACAACCAATACCAAGTCCGATGAGTTTCATATTTCACTTCTTGCCAAAGTCTGTTTTGAGAAGAGCGGTTGATTTGGATTACTTCGTGCAGCTTTATACAATCTGGATGGTGTTGCTGCCCGGGTTTCATTGGACTTTAACCTATCTTAGAAGATGTGGTGGATTTATCCAGGCTGGATTCATGGTCAATATTATTCTGTCAGGGAATTTCGCCTTTTTGAATCATCTCACAATCATCCCAGCTCTTGCTGCACTAGATGATGCGTGTTGTCCCAACTGGCTGAAAAATTTTGTGTATCGCAAGAAGAAAGTCAGCAATTCACATCTTAAGTCTGGAACCATTAGAATACTTGTCGATCTTTCGCTGCTGGTATTGATTGGAATGTTATCAGTACCAGTGGTGACCAACTTATTGCAGCTAGACGGAAACCATCAGGTCATGAATGCATCATTTAACTCGTTTAAATTAGTGAACTCCTATGGAGCATTTGGTTCAGTTGGAATGTCACGATACGAGCCAATAATATCTGTGAGCAATGACGGTCAGGATTGGTTTGAGATCGAATTGCCTTGCAAACCAGGAAGAGTCGAAAGAAGGCCATGTTTTTGCGCTCCCTATCACTATCGACTGGACTGGAATATTTGGTTTATCGGGTTCAAGCCACACCAAGCCATGTTGCAACGGCGAGAGCAGTGGATGTTTTCTTTAGTACAGCACATTCTTGCAGATGATACACAATCTGAGCGTCCTTGGTTAGAATTGCTGGATAAATCAGCTCAAGATCTTCTGAAGAAGCGTGTTAAATATGTCAAGGTCGACATGTACAATTACAAAATGAAAGATTCGTTATGGAATATATTGATACAACAGTTTCGAGGATCGAATGCTGTTTGGTGGACAAGGACATTTGAGGAAACACTGATTAGACCTGTTGAGCTGCAGCCCTCATCTGGCAATCTGATGTATGCAAATCTCAAAGTAAACTAGGATTCATTTTTGTCATGAGATAAAGTGTGTGCTACTATGAGATTAAGTATCAATGTTCAAATTTGAGAGCAATAGAACATTTTCAATAGCATCAAGGGCTCTGTAATAACTGGAAGTCAAATGGTCAGTTACAATGCCGCTGCCAGCACCAACCTCAAACCCTTTGAGCATTGGTGCCGTTCCGTTGGTCCACAAAGTATGGAATCTAGGTATGCTATCTGCTTCCGTTTCCTTGTATTGCAGTAAATCGTCTTTGATTCTATCGTCGGCATCGGGCTCGGTGGCTTCCAAATCGCCAGATCTTTCTGACAGCCATGGCTCATACAACATAAGTACATTGCCGGGAACAAACAAATGGTGATCACCTTCTTCATCCCAGTAGATGCCATCCTCGCCAAGTAATGCATCTTCTACAGCCTCGTCAAACACTTGAAGCAGCTCTGCTGGCTCAATGAGAAGCTCTCCATCTGCTCCCTCCGCTAGCTTTTGAAAGAGAGCAACCAGCGAAGTGATTATGCTTTTGGGATTTTGGCATAAACTTCCACCAGGATTCATATCCATGTCAACCAGTCTATTTCTCACAGCCTCAAGCATAGTCAATAATACATCCAAATTCGTCAACGATGATCTCGGGATGATATCTGAGTTGTTTACAATAGATGTCACATAATGCTGGCACGCCAATGACGTAGCTCGATCCATCACAGGAGGTGGTGCAAAGGCATACACGCGAACTCGTTCAACATCTCCATTTGGTACCACAAGTTGTGGATACTTGCCCCGGATCAACAATGCCAGCAGAGATGAAGTACCTGCACCCATACTGTGGCCTGTGCACACTACGTCATATCCTTTTGAGACTGCAAACTCTTCGATGAGTGGAGACATTTCGGAGAATAATTGCTGGGCGCAATGGAGCAAGCCTTCGTGAACACCTCGTACTTTTGTTGTTCGTTCGGGTTGCATTTCTATCCCATCGCTTTCGGTTAATTCATCATGTAAATGGGCGAAGTTGTCTCTACTATCACTTCTTGCCGCCGCGCTGTTTGTTTGGTTTGTTGGAACGAGTAGTATGTTTTCAGCTGGTGGCGGAGCCGAGAGAGTACTCAAGTTGACTCCAGATCCTTTTCGTTTTGGGTTGTTGAGTTGCTTAGACGTCTTTGATGGTGACATTGCCGATTCACTAGTATTGCGAGTTTGTATTTGAATCTCCTCATCATGATGAAACTCCTCTAATTCAACAAGGTTCACCTCAATCTCATCTGGACTTGATGGATCATTACTACCAGATATCATCGACACATGCAGTATTTCATCGTTTTCATATTCAACAACATAGTCATTTTGCGATTCACTTTCGTGTGAATCAACATCCTCTCCTTTCACACTGTTGGACTCTGCATCAGTCTGCAATAGCGCTTCACAGTCCATAACAGTAGGATGATGCGGATCATTCTCCAAATCTAATCTCAAGGCTCTACCACAGCAATCTGTTAGAATGTCCTCCAAGGTAGATGTGCCTTTCATTCCAATCAATACTTCTTTCTTAGAATGAGATATGGCAACATAGTAGCCGACACGGCCTGGTGGTTTCCGCAGCTTCTTTGGGCTTTTGGATTTGCTAACTGTTTGATTGATAGTTTCGGCAAATGGTTCAATGTAGGATGTGGTTCGATGAACAAGTAGCTGGTACCCAGTGTTGGCAGAATCTGTGTTGTTTATTTTCGCTTCGTCCGTGTGATTGCCAAGAAGCCACTTTCGCAAAACTTCCTCATCTGGTTCGTATGCATACACTGCATAGTCTAGCATTTGCTTCAGTTCTTTAATTTCTGATGCCGTGATTGGACTGTTCCTTTGCATTTGGTTGAGATGACTGGGCTCTCTAATGTTTGATTCAGGATTGACACTTGCATTCATATCTTGGAGGTCTTTGTGCTCATAATTGCAATCTGATGTAGTTCTATCAGATTCATACATCCCATCTCTAAACTGAGGATACCTTTCCCTAATCTGATTCGAAAGTTGTATATAAGCAAGAAGAGCTGCATGCCACTCCAAAGGAGTAATTACATCATCTGATACAGAATCAGCAATGGAAGAATCAACATTGCCATCTTCCAATTGACACTTGCAAAATTCACAAGATGATCCATCTTGACACAAACATTCGCTCGTACTCTTCTTCATTAACCTCTTGCCACGCACACTAGCACCACTTCTCGCAGCCTTTTTCCGTCTCATCCGTCTTCGCTCACTGCCCAACTTTTCATACCCCGTAACAATCAACCCCTGCAATTTCTGAATGACTGCAGTCAAACTTGCCATTTCGTCGACATGTCCATCTTTGTTATCTCCCTCTTGGGATTCTAGCAAAGATCTCCAGAGGTCATCTTGGCGTATCCATTCGGGGGTGCGACGGTAGAGGTCGCGGGCTAGGGCTGCGGCGAGGAGGGAGGAGGCTCCGGCTCGAGCGGCGTAGGCTGAGGCGGGGTTTGGATGGAGAGGGTGGAGGAGGCAGAGAGGGATGGCTGCTGGTGGTAGGGGCATGTTGCTGCTTGTGAGCTGCTAAGACTGCTCTGCTGCTGCTGCTGAGCGTTGGATAATGAATGATTCACAAGAGTGAAAGTGCTTATCTATCTCTCTTTTTTCTAAAAGCGGATTTCCCGCCATAAAGTGGTATCTTTTGCCTTTCAAAAATGTATTGTATCTTTTGTCAAAGTTGAAGTATCTTTCACACCGATCTCGCCAATCAAAGATCAGAGCACAGCAATCAACAGCGATAAAACAGCAGCATCTAGCAGATGATGTTGTACCATAGACCGTCGTTGTTTGCAGAAATCAATACCATCATGAAGTTTTGCTCCATCGCACTCCTAGCCTCATCGGCAGCGGCATTTGCACCCCCACATTCCATTTCTCGATACAATCCAAGTGGCTTCTCATTCAAAAGCATGCAACAACCGCATCTGCGTCTCTTACCCGATCCATCACTCACCAACGAAATAACAAACATAGTAGCAGACTCGGCATTCTCATCTTCGTCTATTACAACCTCCAACTTTATTGACGGTCTAGTATCTAATGTTGGTGGATTGGTGTTGATTGCCAGTGTTGGAGCGGGTGTATATTCTACTGCTTTGCAAGAGAAGCAGCAGCAGTTTCAAAAGACGCTGGAGGATAAGTTTTCGAAGGACACGGGGGATGATTTTGCTGCTCCGGTTGTTAAAGAGAGTGCTGTGAAAGCGGTACGTCTGTACTTGTTGAGGATGTGTGATGTTTTTAATTGATGTCTATGTATCTTTCTAACAATTATTGATACTGTCGACAAAAAAGGTTGCAGTAGAAGTAGAAGAACCAGCGGTAGAAACACCCGAAGAACCGGTCGTAGAAGAAGCAATTATTGAAGAGGCAGAAGAAATTGTAGAAGAAATGAGTGACATCACAGGAGAAGCACTCGCCACAACTCCGGCACCGACACCAGTACCACCTACAAGTGAATTGGTATTGAAGGAAACAGAAAAGGCTATTGCCGAAGTGAAGGCAAAGGGTGTTCAGGAGACAAAGGCTAAAATGAGTTTTAATGAATCAGTGCTTACCACTCCTTCGGCTCCAGAACCAGTTGAGGATGTAAAGAAAGAAGTCGCCAAGAAAGAAAAGGATCCTGGAACAAAGAAACAGATTGCTCAGGGTGTTACATTGATTGTGGCTGCTGTTGGTGTGGCTTTGGCGAGGAATTTGATTAAAGCGTGGCTTGGTAGGGGTATGTTTTAACTGAGGGGTAGCATCACTTTAATTTCAGTGGCGAATTCAAGAATATGCAGCCCAAAATGAAATCAAATCGTGTGGACGAGATATGCAGTTGTGCTCATATATGTCTTTATATTTGTCTATTTGTAGAACCCGCATCCAGAAAAAAGATCAGTTAAAGATTATGGATGAAAAGCTATTGACTTAGTTACATTACATAGTATCTGGCTTTGACTTACAGCTAGTGTGTATTGAACTCATTTGGCAGAATGAAAGCTATGACGAAATAGCACCAAGCTTCCTCTTCTTCTTATCTTTTGCAAATTCCATCATGACTTCTTTCATGAGTTCTGGAGATTCAGCAAGGCGAGCGAAAGAATCATGTTCAAGGACTTCCTCTCCATTTTCTAAAATGAATTTCATGGCAGTACTCTTGAGGAACTTGTAGTGATTTCCATCTGCATAAAGTAGCTCTTCCACTACATTTTCAACCGAAAGGGTTTTCATATGCCAAATTTCTGCCTCCTCTCGAAGTGCTGAGAATCCATACTTTCCAGACGCCTGGATGATTTCTTTCGAATGCTGCCGCCACTCGCTGGCCTCAATCTGTTTGCCATTTTAGCATGAGCTCAAAGATTTTTGGCACAACATCATTCATAGGCATGCGTGTTTCTTTGTCAAATTGTTCAGTCAGTTCAAAGAACTCAGGCGCTCGAGCCTTCAAGATTATCTTGTGTGCATAGAAAACATTTCTCTTAACTTTGAATGCCACATCAGCAAGTTCTCTGTCTCCAAATTTGTTGAAAATGTTATTAGCAAGAGTGGCTTTTAGGTCTGCAGGTCGGTAGTTCGCCGGATCAACGCTAATCTTGACATGGAATGTCAATGTCCCTCCGTTTAGTAGGTCGTTGTCATCATCCAAAACATCGTCACGTCGCACAAATTTGTAGTCCCCCCAGCCACGTCTTTCATTCGATGATGGATATATAGGAACAAAAAACGTATGATTGTTGGGGTTGGTGGCTTCTCTGAACAATATCCCATCTTTGTCGTTGAGAGCAATCTCAAAATATGTTGCACGAACCTCTTCATTTGATCTGTTACACAAGATCACCGATACTTAGTCATCATACGAGTCGTTGTATCCACCAGGATATATTGATAAACTCCATTTCCATCCCGCACACCAGAATGTAGGCGAATCTACTACCACTCCCACCTCAGTCGTCATATTCTCGAAGTTGTGAAAATGAATAGTGAAGCTCTCGTCAAATAAATCAGCCGAGTCCGGTGTAGCGTTCGTAGTGTTGACGTGTATCACTTTTGGAGACGACATTTTCTCTTTACTCTCGGCTGTCTACGGAGTTCTGGCCTTCCTATTGCGTTCCTTAGAGCAGCGGGCAACGGCCTTGCCCTCTTGATAGTATTGCTAATTTGAATTCTACCAGACTTACCTTTTGTCTCTATGTAATTTAAAATGTATACGAAAGGTACCTGCTGCCTATTGTCTCCTCTCTCTCTCCTAATCTCATCCTCCGTCCTCTCTTCTCTTTCTTCTGCCTTTTCATTTTTCATCCCTCACAGCTCAGCACATCGCCAGATCTACAAACAGTGGGCCTCATGCTGCTGTCACTCCTTGAAAATATATGATTTATCAATCGATGCATCGAATACTGCTAGCCGCACCTCCACGGAGGCTCACACTCACTGCGTCAGCACGTCCGCTCTCAAATGCCGCTGCATCGCTAGATAAAAGGAAACAAAGTCTGAAGCAGCCTCGTGGCTCTACCCGACCTGATTGGCGAGAATTGTTTCGCTCAGCTGAATATGATGATGCATGGAGCCCTTATATTCCGTTGATCGGCCACAACAAACCTGAGTTGAATGGAGAATCCGCAAATGATTTCAAGTTGAATGCCAAGTCTGGTACTATTGAAGTAAAACACAACACCATACAAGATTTAATAGAGGGTAGATGGCAAAAACGTCGACATGGTATGAATTTGGTGCCGTTGACCATGAAACAGAAAGATGCTGAGTCATCTAATGATATAGAAATTTTACAAGCCACTGCACAATATGAGGGGAGGCTGAGATGGCTGGAAAGTCAAACTAGATTTCTATGTAGCATGTTGGATGATTTGTATAGGACGGGAATACGGAGGCAGATTGATAGAGGTAGAACAGAGCGTTGTCATAGGGTAAGCATTGATATAACATGTGTGTCGACCTTATTTTACCAGTAAACTGACTCACAACTATCTTGTTTTTGCACAGGTTATTGGAAAGCTTCTAACGCTGACACCACCTCTCAACAGTGAGATACAGTTACCATTCACCTTTTCTGGACTTGCTCACAGAGCAGCCTCCATTCTCGACAAGATCGAGAGATGCAGTCCAGTGTCCTTGCAGAATGTCAAGCCAGTTCAAAGAAATGAGATACAAACTTCAAAACGAGCAGGCAGCTATAGATTACCTCAGCATCTTCCATACACCAAACATGCATTGCCTTTTCCCACAGCTGAGATCTACAATATGGTGCTGTTGTTGCATGCTAAAGAGTCGGGTCCTGCGTGCATTGCCGAAGAAGCAGAAGATGTGATCTGGTCAATGATTGAACGTTACATGCAACAGAGAGAGCTTAACACAAGCAATAAAGAGAGCAGCATTCTGCCATCCAAAGAAAATTGGGACTGTGTGCTGAGATGCTGGTCAAAGAGTACAGATTCTGATCGTGCTTTTCGTGCTTATGCTTACGTGGAATCATGGAGGAGGTGGAATGCATACATGAAAGATCAAATAGATAAAGCAATTGATATTTACGGGCCGGACCTGTTTTCTTTCCATCTATTGCTCGAAACATGCCTTGCTGATGGAGAGAAAGAGGAGCGAGCTGCTGGGATTGGCTCTAAGATTGCTACACAGCTTTGGGACGAAGCAAAGGAATCACCTCTGTTCAAGGAGTTTGACTCGGAGACATATTGTTTGCTCCTTGCATGTCTCTGTCAAAAATCATCTATTAAAAGAAACAAATCGTTTGCATTGGCCAAACGAGTATTTCAATCTTGCTGTGAGCACGGCATGTTGACTGTCGAGGTGCTAGATGCTGTTAGAGACGCAGTGCCGGATGAAACATTTCTTCAAATGCTCGGCGGCAAAAAGGATAAATATGTTGGTGATGATAAGAAGCCGTTGCCATCAGAAGCAATTGTTAAAGAGGTGCCAATTGATTGGGTCAAGCGCTTATTTTTCTCAGCATAAATTATGGATATAATGTAACCATGTATATAGGCTCAGTAGCAACAACATTGTCCGTCTACAACTCAAGTCCCAACCACCTCATGCGATATGTTGCAGGTTTCACATGTAGGTTCAAATCTTCCTCCACCATTCTATTCAATATCTTCAGACGCCTCAGTGAGGTCAGCCCACTAATCAAATCTCTGTGTTGAATAAGGTTCTCCTTCATCATCTTCTTTCGATTATCATGCACTGTTTGATTAACACTCTTTATCTTGCTGCGTAGACGCAAAATGTCGTCTTCAAATATCAATAGATTCTCCGTTGTGTTTTCGTGAACTTTTGTTGTGTACATCTCACTCATTATTTCTTTACCAGTACTCATTTTGGCATATTGTTGATTGAGAAATGACATGTCTGCAGATCCACTAGTATATCTATTGTATATGAGCTCATAGTGAACACCACGCGCTTTGTTTCTAAAGAATGATGCAAATTCTTCCTCTATCTTTCCATGACTCACGTCCCTTTGGCCCCAAGTACAACAATTTGTTTGAGACAGCTTAGGTGAGATGTACAATGCACAGTCTCATTCAAAATCTTACTTACCAAACCACATAAGTAAAGTCAACTTTGTCAAGCAGCTGCTGAAAGTACGTTCTGTAAGTACAATCGGATGCATATTCGGACTGCCAACCTGGCATATCAAAGAAGACGAAGTCTCCAAACTCAGTGTTCTCGTCAGCTAAGTAGCACACAAGACATTTACTGTGAGTTAAACGTGAGGTGTTGTGCTCATACATTTTTAATGTGCATCTTACCAACATCCAATACATTTGACATGGCCTTGCCATCACATGATGCTCTAACTACATCATTTACATGCTCCATAATCTCACAATGTCTGCGCTGCTCATAGTCATCAGAGCGGATTGGATCGTGATAGGGTGCTCCAGCAGTGACGCATACGAACTTGTCAGTTGTTGGAGCAGGAGCTAGAGACAGCAACAGAAAAATATGGTTAGCTGGGTATATTTGGTATTTTGCATGTATGAGTGCAAAACAGGATACCTGATTGAGCAGTGGAATAGTTATGACCTAAAAGCCCACCAATCAAATATGTCTTGCCCTAAAAACAACAGAACATGAGCAAATAATGATACTACTGCAAAATACAAATAGTGTTGTGTCAGCAATGACAGCTTTACTCACAGTACTCCACGATCCAGCAAAGGCAACTCGAACTCTACCCGAGCAATAATTTCCTTGCACCAAATCCAGATCAAAGCCCGTCATGGCATAGTTGTATCTACAGCACAAGAAGGAAGGATCCTGAACTGATGCCGAAGGCATCACCATCTGAGACAAATGTTGCAAAATGGACATTCCATCCCCAGAATCAGCCAAGCAGTGCATAGGCGTAAAGAACGGTATCACATGCAGTCCCAACAAAAACGAGTACCCCGCCATCAAAATCACATGGACTGTATTCTTAAACGGAGGAGGATTCCATTGATTCGATGCATTTTTCGTCACTGGCATTACAATAAAGTACCGAAAGATGGATCCCTTAAATGGTCTCATAGATGCAGCGACTGCAGTGCTAGAATCCAACTCGTTTTTGACACGTGCATAATTATTTCTCCATGTAGACACATGATAATGCAGCAGTGTCAACCACAGTACTACAAAGGGTGCTTCGTAGGCCGCTAGGAAGGCAACCTCTGAATAATGAAGGTAGAAGACACCCACGGCACATAGGGCACCGGAGAAGAGATGGAGTTTTTCGATCCAATCTGTGGTGACTAGCCAATTGATTAGGAATAGAATGTAGGAGAGGAGAGCGAAGAAGGTTGCTACATCGATGTTTTGTTGAATGGGTGCTGGGAGGAGTGATTTGAGCAGCTGTGTTATTGGAAAGATTGCCATGAGATGTAGATGCTGTTGTCTCGAGTTAAAGAATGCTAGCAATAGTAAGGATAGGATGGCTGAAAACAAAGTACTCGTGAAGAAGACTTTGTAGTTGTGAATGTTTTGGTGCTGCACGAGGCGAGGGCAGAATTGTAAGGGAGAATAGTGCAGCCGCCATCAACCGTTAAACATCAAAACATTGTGTGAAAATAATAGTATAATGTCAATAAATGCTATCAAATGATAAAGGTCGTATCAATTCACTCCCGCTCCCTCTCCAACATCCTGTTCTGTAGTAGTTGAAGCGGCAATTATGTGAGTAGGCGTCTC
>JALLPI010001197.1:0-11251 GCA_036939935.1 Cyclotella atomus
AAGAGGTAAAAGTCTTGGTAACCAGGTGGTTAGCAGATTAATGAGGCTAAGCACTGAGCTGAGACTTTTCTAAATCTAATAACAATGAAGCTGGCTGAAAGTAGGCTGTACCAGCCTAGAGAGAGACTGGATAGGTCTAACAGCCAGATTCCTCTTCTCATCTGATTGTCACATATTTGGAGGCGACTGCACTCAAAGGCTCTCCAGGTTGTGTGTATGTTTGGATTCACATTAAATATGAGGCAGGGTTGATGCGGAGGAGACGATGCATTCATTGGTTGGCTGTCATGGGTAGCAAGGCCAATTGACGAATTGGCTGGATAAGGATGCCTGGGAGGGTACTCTGCGGCAACGCTGGCTATTGCTTCCGGCAGCTTTGTTTGGCCAGACGGTGGGGGGAAATATACTCATTGCATCACACACATCGGGGGATAGAAGAGGCGGTAGGTATAGATGAGATGGGCTGTGGGCAGTGATAGTGTGTTTGTTGTGGAGGCGCAGTCAGATGCGGCAGAGGCGAAGAAGGCGGTAGGCGGGGCGGAAGAGATACCCATCGACTTGCTCTACAATCCAGAAAGACTGAGCTGTGGCGGTGAGAATAATTGGCGGCGGCGATGGAGGCGGCGGTGGCCAGTGACGGTGAAGGCAAGTAGTATCGTAGCAGCGGTGGCGGCCAAAGGAATGAAGGCGGCCATTGTTATTGTTGTTGATTTGTTCGTTCGTTGGTTGATAAAATTCGGGTCGCTCGAATTACCCGTTTTGATGAGATACCCACTGGCGACTCCAAACCTCGTGATATTTTGTTAACCGGGGTTTCCAGAAACCCGAGTTTTTGAGAAACCCGGGTTTCTGACTTGAAAAAAGTGGGCACCACTGAAAATCACAGTTTGCGAACACTTATTCGGGTCGTTCAACTTGCTATGAAATATCTCAAATAGTGGGCAAAAAAGCGCTTTGCTGGTTCTTCCTGCACCATCACAGCCATCACCCATCACCCATCACCCCTAAGCTATGTCCAAGATTTGAAACCACACAAATCAATCTCAAACAGAAAGCACACAATGGCACATCATCATCTACTTGCATCAAGCCTTCTGACGGCAATCACATCAATACACTGTTTCACATCTCCTTCCCACTTGCACCATCTCAATGCACACATCAATCACTTCAACAAGCAGCTGCACTCAACCCCTTTCGATCTAGACCTCTACGACGACGGACGCGACCTCGACTCCTCCTCCAACCCATTCCAGCCATCTGATAGTGACCAAGACCTTTCTTCGCCACTAGCCCAAGATCCATCCACCAAACTAATACTAGGGATCAACAAGTACTCACACGATACAACTCTCTGCGCTGCCAATGCATTAACAGGCGAGGTACTCTTTGCACTCTCCAAAGAACGAATCACCCGGAAGAAACACGATGGAGGGAATACCGCCGAACTTGTCGAATTGTGCCTCGATCAATTGGAATTGGAGGTCGATTCCATAGTCAAGGTTGTGATGAACAATCATCACCATAGAATATTGCCTTTTGTGGAAGCCAATCCGGATCATATGGAATGGGAGGAGGGATTGGGAATCAATGATGGGAAGGAGGATGGATATTCCGATGAATACAATTTGTTAACTTTTGTGCAAGACAAGATGGAGATGAGTCATCATTTGGCTCATGCTTATAGTGCCGCGGCTCAATGTCCATTTGATACGGGTATGATTGTGGTTATGGATGGGATGGGTGAAACATTTAGGACTATGAAAATTGCTCAAGAGAAGAAGGATTCTACCTATGTTTCTGATTTGACGTTGTGTGAGGAGCATGAGTGTGATGTGCAGTTTGTACCTGCTGATATACATGAGAGGGCCAAGAGTAGCTACTTTGATTGGAGAGAGGCTGAATCTGTTTATACCTTTAAGAAAGATGGGAAGCAACTTGTTGTTAAGGTGAGTTTATAGTCTAATGTTGGATTGTTTCCTCTTGGTCTGCAACCTAAAATACATATTGAACTCCTCAATTAACTTCTTGCAATATATAAAGCCTGTATTCAAACGATTCACGGGGGAAAACACGCCACCAACACTCTACAATCATGGTTTTGAGAACATGGATTCACTTGGAGCAGTGTATTCACGTGCATCATCGCATATATTCGGTGATTGGAATGCATGCGGTAAAGTCATGGGACTTGCTCCGTGGCAAGGTCATGTTTGGAATACCGACGATTCAGAACAGATTACAACCAAGATGCCATCAGATCCTATACTACAAGGTAATGTGTATGATGAGGTCGATATAGACAAGAGTAGTATGATGGGGCTGCCGTTCATTTCAAGAACTGATCCTGATATGTTTGATGATGAAGGGGATATGATCCGGTCCAAGAGATATGATTTTGACGATGATGATTTTGAGGAAATCGATCTTGGCCAAGACGAGAACAGCGACGAAGATGACAAGATTACAAAACAACTGCCGCTGAATGTTGCATTAGATGCTATTGGACTTGCATCTCGTATCCAAACAGACTTGGAATCAGTTGGTATGGATTTTGTAAAACATTTCAAGGAGAAGACTGGCGAGAAGAATCTCTGCTTGGCTGGTGGAGTTGCTTTGAATTCTGTACTCAATGGTCGGCTAAGTAGGGAGCTTGGCTTTGAGAACACCTTTATACCTCCATATCCAGGCGATGATGGCATTGCAGTTGGTTGTTGTGCTTATGGATTGTATGGAAAATGCGAAAGCACATCACCGCCATTATGGGATAGCGCACTTTCTCCTTATCTCGGGCCGATGCCCACTGATGCTGATATAATGGAGGCAATCGAAGCGGCTGAGCCATGGCTAGATGTGACAACTATACGGAATGAAACGGATCGCATTGACATGATTGTGAACGAAATAGCGTCAAGCGGTGTAGTTGCTTTATACACTGGACGTTCAGAGTTGGGACCTCGTGCATTAGGGCATCGAAGCATCTTGGCGGATCCGAGAAAGAAAGGGCTGGTTCGCTTCATTAACGAATTCGTGAAGAAGCGCGAGAGTTTCAGGCCTTTTGCTCCCAGTGCTCTTGCCGAGGAAGCTTCTAACTGGTTTGATCTGGGAGAATATGCCACGGCATGTAACAACAATGTCAGTCCTTATATGAGCATTACTGCGCAAGTCAAAAAGGCTTTACAGAAACAGATTCCAGCGGTGACACATGTTGATGGCTCGTCACGTCTACAGACAGTCACGGCAGAAGCGGAGCCCTTCTATCATCGCTTAATATCTGCATTCTACAAGCTGACTGGTGTGCCAATGGTATTGAATACTTCATTCAATACTCTAAAAAGTGAACCGATAGTTGAAACACCCAAAAATGCAATAAGAAGTTTCCTTTCTTCGATGGGATCGATTGAAATGCTCGTTATGGGAGACTATGTAATCAAAAGAAAGCAAGCGGATGTTCGGAGATTACTGGGCGAGAAAGGAAAGACTGGAATGCTGAGCCAGCCGTTGTTCCCAGTCCGTTCTGGTGCTGCTAACTACAAAAGCACATTTAGCGCTGACAAAGATTCAATGACGGATCCCAAAACATTAGTTCAGATTCCCGATAGACCTATGCACAATGAGAAGGATGGAGGATGGTTCGAACTAATAGATGATTTCGAGGGACAGTTGCTGGGTATGTGCGATGGAACAAGTACTGTGAATGACATGATAAGTTACTTCTCAGCCATTTCAGAGGAAGAAGGGAGCGAGGAAGGCAAGAAGGCGAAGCAGTTTACAGAAGAGGACCAGTTGTTGGTAGAGAATATATTGAGACGTTTGATAAGGTTGTATGATCACACAATGATAAGTTGGTGATAACACCGCCCTATGGTTAATTATTATCAGTGGTGTACATCGGAGATGAGTATCCATTACTACCAGAATTAGTGGCATATTTGATCCACTGCCTAAGCGAGAGAGCTCTGGTATTCGAAACTGATGATCCTTGGTTCGTGGGCCCTTGTTTTGCAAACGTGACACTGTTCGTCGATTCCCCGCGCAACTTGCTACCTGTTTCACTTTCATTTGAGGTTTCATTTGGGGTTAGGCTCAATGCGATCTCAATATTGGCATGTACATTGCCATTGGTGCAGTCATCGCCATTGCCGGTTGTGTTAACACATGGCACATCGTCAGCTGTGGAACGAAGATCAACTTCAGCTGAGCCTTTACTGCCATCTGTGGCAGCCCGGTTTCTGTGAAAGTCTTGTTGGCAATCGTCCCCGAAAGAATCGATGAAATCCTTCCACATATACTTTGATCGTCATTCTCATTTGCGGCGTTGTTTACTTGCTGGCTCATACTGGTTTTTGGTATTTGAATCGGTGATGGGATCATGATGTACTGTGCAGCGAACAACATAGTAGAGTGACAACATCTCATGTGAGGAGGAATGACTTCTCTCATGCCCGCGCGGGCTTGCCGCCGCGCCCCGAAAATCTAAAAGATACCTTTAATTCGACAAAAGATACCTTCACAAACGCCCCGATTCTTGCCAATTCCTTGAAAGCGGTAGCCAAACGCGTCATATTACGGGGCGCGGCGTGAAACATTTGAAGAGCTGACAAAGATTCAATGATGGATCCCAAGACATTAGGTAGTTCAGATTCCCGATAGACCTATGCACAGTGAGAAGATGGTGGATGGTTCGAACGAATAGATGATTTCGAGGGACAGTTGCTCAATATGTGATGGAACAACTGGTACGAGGTGTGAGTTACTCATAACTCTTACCATACACTTGTTTCAATGATGCATTTTAGTACGTATATCAAAGCAGCAGCTTTTGGTCAATCACAAGTAAATAACTTGGCTCTAGTACCGCTGTTTATTTTGATCATCTCTGACCAAATAGTGTTGAAGAAATGAATATTGCCCTAACCCCTAACGCTTCCTTGGCCCCGGAGGAGCCCTGTCTGAACCTTTCTCGGGGGCAATATCATTCAAACCCATCTTATCCAACAAACCACTCGCAACCACGGATTCTTTGGCATTCAAATCAGTACCATTATGCAACGCATCCGACGCGTTTTTGCCACCGCGCAAGAGCTCCTTCTTGCCTGCTTTGGCTGAATCGGCGGCCGATGCAACATTTGGCAAGAGAACAACTGAGGATGATGCCGTCGCGATATGACGGAGTATGGATCTCCTGGAAATGGCCGGTTGAAATCCTTCTGATTGATGGGCAGTCGATGCTGCGATTACGATTGCGTAGATCTTCATGTTGGTGCTTTTTTTAAGAGGTGATGGATATGAGAGAGTAGGTATATACTTATAATAATATTGTGTGGGCGTTCCCCAACGAGAGAGAATTCTCCAGATTCCCAAAGATTCCCGTAACTTTTGAGCCTGCTGTCCTCGCGACATCTGCCTTACAGCTTACAGCTGTCAGCTGAGAGCCATCAAAGACATTTTGTTGCAAGATCCATCACTTGGTGCGTTCGCGTTGAAACATCGGCACCGACCCTTCCTCTCATAAATAATCATCTCGAACCAAAGCAAACGACCGATATAATCACCATGAAGCTCTTCATCTTCTCTCTTCTCACTGGCTGCGCCTCCGCTTTCGCCCCATCTCCAATGGGCAAGGTGTCGACCGCTCTCTTCGGACGTGTCGACAGTTCTGCGGCTGTTCAAGCTGCTCTCGAAGCTAGCAAGAAGTTCGGACCGACATCTAAAGAAGCTGCTCTTGCCTGGGAGACTGTTGAGGAGATTGATGCAAGCGACAACAGGTGAGTTCGTGTTTCTTGTCATTGTCGTCGATGAATAAGATTTTGTTGACAACGAATCTTTTTTCAGTGCTGCCTATCAGGCACCTGTTCTCGATGTCGAATACGAAAACAAGGTAAAGGCACTTTCCCAAATGCTCACTAAAACCAAAGCCGAGCTCGACGCAGTCAAATCGTTGGCTGATGAGCTGAGAGGAGTGAAGCTTGCATCTCCAAGTGCCACTGCCACACCCCCTGATGAAGATGCGATGAAAAAGGCTCTTACCGCTGCTCGCGAGGCTACCGATAAATTTGGACAGAACTCAATTGAGGCCAAGTTGGCATGGGAGACTGTAGAGGAGGTGGCTGCGAGTACGAATTATTCGGCAATCCGTGCTCCCCTTGATGAGGAATGCTTGATCGAGCTTATTGAAGGATGTGAGGCACTTGAAAAGTTCAAGACTGCCCTTGATACTCGTTAGACAACTACTAAAAGAATGAAGATATGTATGACAGGTACAATGCACATCAAATGGACAATATCATCAATTGATAATCTAAAGTTTGAGTTGATCTCTAGATAACTATATTTTACACGGCCACCAGTGTCGTAGGTAGTTTAGACAATATAGTACATCGAAATACTGCAATAAGTCTAGATATGCTAGTATTTACAGGAGATATAGTCAGAAAACCGCTATGATTACTTATGAACATTGTACTTGTGCAATGATTGAACTGCTACTATTATTTTGAAGCGGGCTTTTTGACTTCCTCCAGCACATCTTCATCATGCGATCTCTTTTTGCTGTGTTTTACAGTTTCACTTTGGATAGGCTCGTTCGAAATATCTTCGTGAATGCTAGCTTGAGTCACTGTAGATGACGTTCTCGAAGATGTAGTAACAGCAAATTCGCTTCGTTGCAAATTGTCACGGTCCCAATCAATCAACTCTCTAGCGTTTCGTTTACCTTCGCACTGCAACGTTGTGCTACTGTTCACAGCCCTAGTTTGATGTATCCGCCGAACAAAATCTGCTCTACGCATCAACTCTGAACCTAATTTCATTTTATAGTCCATCTCCATGCCCAAATCCCAATAGGTGAAGCCACATTTCTGTTATTCGTGATTTATCATTTTATGCGATAAGTGGATCAATTGCAATTTTGAACGAGTCATTGCCTTTGCAACTCACCAATAATAGCTTTCCTAGTGCCAACAGCTGGACTGAACCTGCATTGTCTTGATTTGAGAAGCCAGTAAGGCTAGTATATATGCTTCCTACACTGTATCCAAGCTCTCCTGCAACTAAATTGTTATTTATATCCCATATTTCTATTGAATACAATCTCACTTGTGTAGTGCCACAACGTTCGTTTGAATCATTATCAACCAAGACTGCATCGACTCCATGACCGTTTGTTTCTATTGTTCGTTTATTGATTTCTTTAAATGCGCTCACAATCGGGGGATAAAGCCAATTCATTCCTACAAGCAAACCAACAAATGATGTTATCGTGATTGACACAAATACATAAGTTGCATTTGGTAGCAGATCTTACCATGCTGTGCACGGCATCCGGCAACTACTCTATCAAAGCATTGGTTAGTAGAAAGAGAAAAGTTCTTTGCTTTCCTGCGTGTTGACTTTGATATGTGCAAATTACACGTCGGGCTCAGTTGTAGCAAGCATCTTTCAACATGCAACTTGGGCAGCAAGAAGTTTGATGTAGCAATGGGTAGGAAACCCTCTGCCATTAACTGCACAATCAATCGTGGGCTGTGGTACAACAGCGATGTGTAGTTTAACAATAAGATAGATCATTAGGAGAAATAACTCAAAGAAAGGACTACTTACTCAAAGGAACGAGACACGTAAAAGTCTTCGTGATGAAAGCGAACCAATGGATACAAATACTTGGGCAGCAATGACTTCGCTTCCTCTTCTTCGGCTATCTGCTGTTGATCTACTGCTGCTCTCATGTTGTTTCAACAGCGAATTATTGAGCTTTGGAGAGAAATGGCCTGAGTGGGGTGGAGGAGTGTGAAAGCAGACCAAAGCAGAGAGGAGCGGTGCGGTGCGTGAGGCATGGATAAGATACTGAAAGGTAGGATTCGATATCTTTCGCCGCTCTCACTTCTTCGTTTTTCGTCACCATGCTGTCTCTTCTCTCTACACTACTACTATTGCTTGGTTGCAGTGCAACTCACGGCTTTACTACCACGCCTTATGTGAAGGCAACGTCATCCGGGAAGCAAGTTCCGATCGGCAAGCCTTCCTCTTTCGTCCAGACGCCCTATCGATCCGTCGCGTCAACCACGTCACTTGCCGCCGCCGGGCCCATCGAAGTTATTGCCCCATCTTACAATCTCGCCATCGGTTCATTAGCGTTGGCTTCCATCTTTCTCATCCCTGGATCTCCATTAAAGTCTACTTTGTCCACGATTCTTGGAGGCATCCCACTGGCACTCTTTGGTTTATTCTTGGCATACCAAACAACCAACATTCGGTTTACATTTGATGATAAAAACTTCTCTCTGGTCAAAGCCAACATGGAATCGTCCGGAGAAAACTTCGTTGTAGGCGGTGATAATGTGTGGGCCTACGACAAGTTTGTCAACTATGACATCTTTCCCAGCCGATCCTTCCCCATTCTCGTGTACTTCAAAGAACAACAAACACCCGAGGAGAATTGGAACATTGGTCCTGGAGAAAAGGCCAATTCTCCAGAAGCCATTGCTAATGGAGCCGTGCCTGGACAGGTGCACTTCTTCCCGGCGATCGCAAACACTGAAGATATTATCAAGGGGTTTGAGAAGCATAATTGTGCCAAGCTTTGAGGTGTTGCAATCATCTTGAAGCGATTGCTGCATTCCTCTCAATATCACGGAATTAAGGCCTCTAGGTAGAAATAGGACAGTGTCAATGATTTCCTGTAGTCGAGTCGATTCTATTGCATTTCATTGAAATAATAATCCTAGTGCCACAGTACGATACCTCTCACGTCTAGGCAATTGAAAAACGGTAACACCAAACACAATTACTTACTATGATGCAATACGACGATACCTCTAGAGGGAACACACTTACTTAATGATGCAATTCTACGGGGGGCGATCTTAACTTTTTGGTGATGGTTACTCTAGTCTCTCTAGAGTCTCCTTTATTATCTTATTGATTCGATTTTTGAGCACATCTGCAATTGTCTTTAAAGAGGTATTGAATAATTCCTTACCTTTTCAGCTGATTTCAATTTAGGAATATAATTTAGGAATATCTTGAATGACATTGCCCGCATTGATTCCTCCTTCGTTTGAGCTGCTGCAGTCCCTCTGAGACCTGCCCATGCTTTGCTATGGCTACGGAAGGGAATGAGGGGTCTCCTCCAAAGAAACGAGGCAAATAAGGCCATTCCAGCCATCTGAAAGCCGGAAATGGCCCAAGACAAGCCCAATTATGATCGCTCGCAGACAAAGACTGTTGCAATTCGACTTGAGCATGATTCTGTAGTTGGAAATCAGAGTTTTGGATGATTGTCAAGTCTTGTCTCCACTCGATCGTTCCCAACGCCCTTCGAATTGAACTCTTTGCATTGGATGATCAAAGACGACCAAACTCTCTCCGTCAACCTTCGTGAAAGCCTCCGGACAAGAGAACAAGGAGCGAGCGAATTCAAAAGTCTCCAACCGAATGCCAGTTGATTGTTGAATCAATGGTTCAAAAGAAGCAGGCCTCCTTCGAAACAGAACTCGAATTCGAATCCAACAAGCTCATACACAATGCTTTGATGCTCAAGCCATACAAATCAAGCCACACAAGCGCTCGAATGTAACCTATATGGATAGAAGAAATGAATCGTCATGAAGCTTCAATGTACCGTCGATGTACATTCAATCTAGTGCGACTGTTACTCCTTCCGAGGAGGTATCCGCCTCCAAAAGTGGGCAATGGAATCTTCAAGTTTTCGGAGCAATCTGCAAGAATGAGATGAAGACTGAAATGTGAAGGACTATTATCATTCAACGCAACAATCAATCGATTTCGACTGTGTAACATCATTTGTTTGGAGGCTTTGATTCACTTGCTCTGAGTTCTTCTGATAGAAGAATTTCGATTCCCAACCATTGAGCCATATTCAAAGTCACAAATACTTCGCGCCGAGAAACGGCTCGGGCTCTGCAGGAAAGCTGCATCAAAGACATCACAAGAGGCATACCATCCTAGAAACTTGGAGAAGAGAAGAAGGTATTTGGAGGAATACCCTAACAGTGTTGCAGGTGAGATGACTTATGAAATGATTGACATTGACGAGGCTAGATTCGAACTGGAATCTGCAGACCGCAAATATGGCAAAGTTGCAAGAGAGTTCCGTTGCAATCTTCGAGGCAAGTATACAAAGGGAGAGCCAGGATCTAATCTGATCATGGCAATTTCTGGCAACGGCAACAATCCTTACTCCTTTCATGGACAATACACTGAGGAGGTACTGATCTTTGGCGGTTTTATTCTTTCATGAGGATGAGATTTCCTGGCAAACAGTTCACTATTACAATGGACAACCTCAACATACACAAGCACTGACTCATATTGAATGCTATAGAATTGTGTTTAGAGCTCCATATTGGTCATGTGACGGCGCAATAGAGTACGTTTTCAATACTATTCACACATATCTTGAGATTGATGATGGTCAGGCAATGGCAGATGTAGATGCTTTGGTAAATAGGATCAATTTGATCATTGGAAGCATGGCTTCCTTTAGAATGTATTTTTTACATGTAAGTTTTCAAGATAACTAATAATTACATTAGTTATATACATTGCAATATGTTTTACAATAGTATTACTTTGTTTAGCAATCAATTACCACTTCAAGGCTGTGATGCTGAATACTTGAGCATTTATTCCAACTAAAAATGTTGTTAGTGTGAATTCTCACATTTGGCCGTATGTAATCTTAGTTCATATACTTGCTCAGACTAATACTGAAACATCCTTTTGCTGTTGGAGTTCTCGAATGCATCTGTTCAATTGATGAGATCCACCAACTGTACATTTGGCTTGAATTGAAACGAGTTCCTTGAGTAAATAATTTGCGAAGCAAGAGAAAAGTTTGGGCATTGAGTGATTTGAGTCCAAATGCTTAACACGTCACACAACTTACAATCTCATTTCTTTGCAGTATATAATATATAAATGCATTGTATCAGTCAGAACAAGTGACCAGCTGGAACTCTGAGATGGCAAAGAAGCTATTTGGAACTCTGAGATAGAAAAGAAGCTATTCATGTAATGATGAAGTTCAGCATGAGAGATTCTTCTTCTTACTCAAACTCTTGTATGCAGCTACTAATTTTTTGGCTCTCTTTCGAGGTGTTGCATCCCTTGTATGCATGTGTTTGGATATTTGATGAAGTGTGTTGTGAGTGGGGTTTGATGTGTCGTCAAAAGCATCATATGCCGCAGTTGCATCATCATCGACTGCATTATCAGAAATACCATCATC
>JALLPI010001198.1:0-11250 GCA_036939935.1 Cyclotella atomus
GCCAAATTGCGGATGGAGCAAAAAGGGATCGAAGTGGTCACCGAAACGCTGCAAAGGATGGCTTTGCACAATTGTTGAGTGGGAAAAAGCTCGTGTTCTTTCTCATTCTTAGCCTTCTTCATTTCAGCTTTGCCATCCTTCTTTCGCGCCCTTTCACGATGAGTCAGATCGATCACCAATCTATCAAATGCCTTGCCTCGATTCCTCCTTGGAAGCAGAAATTGAACGGCTGGCTTCACATCTGAATTTACCAGCTCGGTGATTTCATCAATTTCGATATCAACATAAGTATGGGCTGATCCAAGAAGTATAGTTGCGAGAAATGATATAGCGAGAGAGTAACGACCATTTCTCTCCAGTAGAGGAATACAATCCCACAGAATATACACCAAGATTGAATCAATTGAGAAATGTCTCAACCACGGCTTTGAGACGAGATAATCTAAATCTTGAGACAAATTCAGCATTCTGTTTTGAAGCACGCGATGGCAGATGATGGCAACACCAACAATCATTCTCTCGATATCATTAGCGAGACCGTCATCCCTATTTTCTTTGTCGCAGTGCAGTGAACTAATGTCGCACTTGATACATTCAAGAACATTGGATGTCTGGTTTCCAATGTAGCAGGATGAAAGCAAGTGGTGAGTCATTTTTCTTCGGCCTTCTGTTGTAAGAACTTCAAACTGGTCATGTACTTTACATGGCCATGTTTCGATTCTTGAGGATTTTTCTTTCTCTGATGTTTGCTGTCGGCGCTGGTTCGATCTATCCGTGTCATACGATTCAATTGCTCGGTCAATAAAACTCCTAAGTTCTACTCCCAGCTCAAACATCCTGAAGTGAGAAACATGTCTGAACACTCGCATCATTGTAGTGGCAGAGCTATCGGAGCTGTGCATTGACTCTACTGACAACTTCTTGTAACAATGCTTCAAGTCATATGATGTTATACCAAGCCGAGACGACAAACCAGGATACACCACATTGTGCCACTGGTCCTGTATTTTTGGGCTGCTGCCTATAGTTGGAACATGTATCCATCCATTCGTACCATCTCCTCTCATATTACCTGGGCCTCCACAAGCACACAAGAACAATCTCAGTGCTCGCCTCAATGAGGTAAGAGGTGCCTCTCGTAGACGAAGCGTGGTCATGATCTGCTTTGAAGGCTTTGCGTAGCCGTTGCTAATGCTCGTTTTGCTCGCCTCGTTCCATGCCGTTTGTATGATGTCATTTGCATCATCGAAGTCACCTTTGCGCGGTTTAGAAGTTGTTGAACCATATCCTGAAGCCAGCAATGCAACTTTTGACGCCAGTTTACGCGTCAACACATGATCAACATGTTTTCTGACGGGAAGCATTGTCTGAGTGTTGGTTTGCGTGGTTGCGGAGGACGAAAATGAAGACCTCATAGATTGCTGCTTCTGCATTTGGGCAAGGATCTCATTATCACCTTTGTCACCACCACCCCCTAATCTACGCAAAACTTCCCTTCTTTCATCAGCCAAAAGGAAGGTTCCCCTCCTGCTTCCAGCACTGACGTTTCCTGCTACTGATCCACACTCATATTCCGAATCGAACGTCCGAATAAGTCCCATTGACAGAAGGCGAATGATGTCTGTGAATAAAAGCTGGAGAGCCGATCGGTGTTGTGATAGTGTTGTTTTTGAGCTTCTTGAAGTCGCTGCTGTTGCAATTCCTCCAGATTTTGGTGTAAAAAAGTCATTGATAATTGGAGTTGCATTCTTTGTAGGATCGATGTTGTCTGAGTTTGGTTTTTCGTTCGAGTCGTCTTGGTTAGTTTCACAGGTCTCCGTTCCGTCTTCTGGCAGTTCCGACTCGTCAGTGGATTGTTTACTTTTTGACTTCTTGGGTGCATAATAACGGAGGTACAAGTCTGTCAAATCAAACCAGGGGCCTTTTCGATGAAACATGCGGCTGTATAGATGCATGGCTCGTTCAAAAGCCTCTGTTTCATCATCAGTCTCTGTTGATACCTTGTCAGGACATGATGCTGGATCATCTTCGTTACACAAAGACATGAATGCTTTTACTGCTGATAAATCATCACCATTCTCCCATGACAACAGAGTTTTGCCTGTGCAGCCCGATCCTACCCCACATTGCGATTGACATGTACACGAAATCTTAGTGCACGTACGCCATCTTACATCAGTCATGATTAAGGTGCATGCTTCTGCAATATGCTGTATGTAGGCTGATGATCGATCTGAATAAGGATAATCTATGAAATGTTGACTTGATGCATATGATGTTGTAGCTTGTTTTGGTTCTTCTGCTTCTATGGCTTGCCGTTTTGCCTCTTTGGCATATGGAGATTGATCTGGCACATTATCTTCTGGGAAGAAGTGTTTGCGTTTCACAGAAGTATTACTTTCTACAATTTCAACATCATTTTCACTTTCCGAGTCATCGATTTCAATAACCTCCATTTGATTCGGTAGAGCACTAGCAGCACCAACTGCTACAAGCTTGGAAGTGTCCATTGATTCGTCTAGATCAAGAATATTGATATTTGGACTAAGAGTTGTGTCCGAGCTGGAAATCAACGGAGCCGATGCGATTGACTGCAGTCTATCAGATGCATTAGGCAATTGATGGTTTGTTGGTTCCGAATCCTTCATCTGCAGGGTATTATGAGGCAGAATGTTGCTCTCTACCTGTAACTCATCCTTAGAAACCTGGCCCTGTAAATTGGCATTCGAGTTGGCATCATCATTGCATGCATTACTTTCACTGCGCTCACTCTTCTGCCGTCTTCTGTAAGAGGAAGACAGCTTTCGTCTGCGGTTTGCTCTTGCATCGACGGTTCTCGATAAATGTTCGGTTCCATCGGCTGCTTGAAGACCACCGCCATCACCAATGGCAGCAGCGAATTCATCTTGTGCGAGAGCCATGGCCGGAATGAATACCTCTCTCTCTCTAGAGAGAGAGGGTGAGAGAGCGAGGGCGGAATAGAGCGTCCTTAACGCTTTGTTTTCGCACGATCACCTCTAAAATTCGCTGACGCTTATGTGCTTTGTGGAATAGATCATGCAAAACGATGCTGTGAGTTGTGGAGAAGCACAAAGATGCTCAGAATTTGACAGGTAAGATAGCAAAGGCATCCGAATCAAATCGAGCCCTCGTGTCAAACTCTCAACCCACCACAGCATATCAAGCCCTATCAAATCAAGCCTCTGCTCGCGGGGCTTCCCGCCACAATCAAGACCACAATTTGAGCATCTATCATCTATCGCCGCAACCTGCCGCAACACCAACCCCATCATCAACCGATCCATTCCACCTCGCTTGCAATGAATAGTACAGACGGCAGCAATCAAACATCTGTAGATTTAACATTGCCATGGGGAGTTTACATCCCACCGAACACTAATGGCGAACACCACGGATATGTGGCCATTGTAGATAGAAAAAGAAAGTCGTTTCAATGTGGCTATGCTCGGTCTGTCCTGAAGTCTAACTGCGCTGATGTGCGTGTGAAAGGAAGTCATAATGAGATGTCAACAGATCTACATATACCTTGTGAGAATCGTGATGATGGTGACAAAGAAACAACTGATGGGCAGCATGATAGAACGGAATCAAAAGATCCTCAAGAGTGTCTACCTCCAGAGGAGGCTGCGTTTCTATGCACGCGAGGTCTACTGAGGGTTGAATCATATCCAACAAATTGCATCATTTCCAATGAGCAAAAGCCAAAAGCTACAATGACTACACAAGAGTTGATGTTCAATATGCTACCAGAATGCAACATATCTCTGACGGCTTATTTAGCTTATGCTCATCTTAGGGAGCAGGGGTACATTGTACTAAGATATACAGCTGATAGACTTGGTTTGCTGATGCAAATGAATTGCCCGCGCCACGATGAAACTTCAATATCAAGCGAACAACCTGTGATGGCCCCCGAGCAAAACTCATCAAACGTAGCAATTAACTCCGGTTGTGGCATTGCATCAAAGAGTCCTGGAGACGAACATGATAAAGTAGCCATAGTTCAGGATAATTCTGAAGCAGGACCAGCTGAAGTAAGTACGAATGAAGTGAAAAAGCGATACAACGAGAAAAAGAATACAAAGCAGCTATACAAAGATGACATAGCAAACGCACCTCCACCTTGCGTTTGTTGCAATGAAATCAATTCATTGAATTCATCCGAAGGAGATTCAACAACTCTTGTCCTTTCGTACCTTGCATACAATCCAAATTCCAAGTTCAGACGCACACATCCCGGGTTGCCTGATTTTGGAGTTGTCATCATGCCATATTACTCACATGGTGAAAATGGACCAACGTTCGAGATTCTGTCCTCACTTTTAAGCCTATGCAAAGTAAATGATCACCTTGATTTGCCATTACGAGTAATGACCGTTTCAGATGGTGGTGCTGTTGTTGCATTCGGTGTGACTGGAGGTGACGTCCCGAGTAGAACATAACATTTCTAATACATCGCATTGCTTTAGAAATCGCCATCGTCACAATTTTGTTCACTCAATTCATACTGCCCAGAATGACGATTAGTACTATTCGATCCACGTGACTGTGCTGCACCACCAAACAGTTGCTGCATGTAGTTCTCATCCAAATTCTTCCAAAATTCTTTGTATCTATCATGTATTGATTCTGACATTTGACGTGCTAGTGGCAAATCAACGGTCATGATGTCTTCTATTCCAAGAGAGTAGTCTGCGGCAGAGCCTATAACATTAACACCCTCTCTCATTCCAAAGTGGGTGAGTATCTTTTCTGTCAAACTGCCACACACAACTGTTGTGAAGATGCAGATGAAGAGCGTAACTGCAGCGTAGGTATCACTATTTGGCCCTGGTAAATTCATTGACAGTGCAAAGGCAATGGCTCCTCTTAATCCCGCAAACCACAAGACACATTGCATCTTCAGTGGTATTCTATTGACACCTTTTTGACGGCAGCAGTTGGCAATGCATGATATTGGGAAAATGTTTAAGGCCCTTGCAATCAAACAGAAAAGCAGACCTAGTATGGCAAATACAAAATCATAGTTCTTGAAGCTCCTCGTGAAGACCTCCATTCCCATGTACAAAAATACAATTGTTTCCGTTATTGACGCCAACGTAGCGAAGAATTGTTCAGTTGACACTTGTGCAGTATTAGAGAGATTGTATGAGTTGTAGTGGGAAAGCACGATGCCATTAAAGAACAGAGCCATAATTCCTGACAGTTGAATAGCTTCTGCCGTTGCATAACAAGCGTAGCAGAATAAAAAGAGTAGACCACCTTCTAGTTTTGGGAAGTCCGATAGGGCTGTGTGTTTGTAGATGTACGACACAAGCAGACCCAATGCTAAATGCGGTACTGTGTTAGTGCAATTAGCATTGATGAATATGGTGTAAATGAGGCGCGTTACTTACAAACCCCAATCAGTATTGACAGAACCGTCATGGATACTAAAATGATAAGGTTTTCAGTACAAGATTTGACATTTACCTGCACATATACTGATACCTATCACTCACCAAATGAGAAAAGAGCTTTGGGTATCACTGATCTATTCCATTCCGGTCCATCAGGATCGTAGAACTTATGAAATGTCTTGAATAATACAATAGCAACTGCATCATTCAGTACACTCTCTCCAAACACCAGACTATACAGCAAATTGTCACATTGTAACTCAGGACTACCCATGATACTGAGAGTCGCAACTGGATCGACAGCACTTATCAGTGCACCAAAAAGCAATGCTTCCATCGGATTGTCTTTATCAATCTGTATCAAACCCATTTGACCTGACCAATGAGTGAGAATACCAACTACAAATGCTGATATGATAGTTCCCCCGAATGCATACAATGTAATTGCCCCAATGTTCTCAAAGAATCTAGCATTGTCCAGACTGTATCCAGCTTCAAATATGATGGGCGGTAAGAGCACGAAGAAGAAGAGTTCTGGACTGAATGAAAAGAGTGTCAAGTCTGTCACTGCCAAACGAGCTACACCCCCGATAAATATGCCAACAAGTATTGCTACTCCCGACTCTGGAAGAAAGTAGAACTTATTCTTCTTTACATAATATGCCTAGAGATTTAATAAGATTGGTGTTTATATGAAACGCTTAGTACCAGCCATGAAATATAGACGTTAAATTTCAGATTACAACTCACCAGCATAGTACAACATATCAAAGTAATGCACAGCAAAAGAGCTGCATCTGCGTCGAACTGGTGTGTCTCTTCGGCGGCGTCAATGTTCTCAATTGTTGGAGAGTTAGTTGGAGATGCAAATATTATAGTTTCGTTGATATTGATTGTGATCTTCTCATTGTTGGTCTCCATGATGTTGTGGTTGTGGGGCGGTGTAGAGAGGGCTTTTTCTAACCTGGAAATTAAGTAGGTAAACAATGATATTTGCATGACATTACCTATGTAACTCAGGTCATTGGAAGGGAAGAAGAGAGGAGATAGGAGATAAAACGGAGATAAACCGCTTCCTCCCCATGAAGGCATTTCTATCTCTGCTTGTGCTGCACGGCACATCTATCTTTGCCCCAGCATACTCATTTCAACCTGGAAAACTTGCTTCGAGGGTAGCGGGGGTAGCAGCATCAACATCTTCTCTTACTCGGCTGCACGAAAAGAATGACGCTGACTTAATGAGCACCGTGGATGAATATCGCAACGGGGTAACTCAGCTCCTTTCTAACTTTATGAAGAAAGAACAGCTACAAATAGACCCCTTGGCTGATATCGACTTTGGTGCGCCAAAGGTAGCTAAGATGAGGTTGGAGGAGCTGGCGTCTCAACTAGATAGGGAGTTGTACGAGAAAGAGTGGTTTGTAACAGGACGAGTTAATCCTGCATACTTTGATGACGGGTTTCAATTTCAGGATCCCGATGTCAAGTTGACTGGTATTGAGGGTATGTCACTTTTATCAATTTCCAATGCTTGGTTATCATGACATGCTCACAAGATGTGATATATTATCTATCTGGCCCAAAAGAGTATGCAAGAGGAGTGATCAAAATCTTCGATCAAGCCACTTCACGTGCTCAAATCATATCTACTGTGGTCAACAGCACCATTCCAAATACAATTACAGTTACTTGGAGGCTGAGTGGACGTGTAAACATTGGACCGAATGGACTGCCTATCAAACCCTACATCTGCTATACAGACTTCACAATCAATGAAGAGAATGGGTTGGTTTTGTTTCAAGAAGATAGATTTGACATTCCAGGGTGGGATATTCTGCTTAGTGCGTTGTTTCCTTTTTTAATTGGAAAGGTTACCAAAGAGCCAGCACCAGAAGTTGCACCTCGTGTTTTTGATCAGCCAAAATCAGAGACAAATTTATTCACTGGCTTGTTGAAACAGTTTGGGTTATGATGACTTCAATATGTAGACATCAATTCATTCTATGGTGCACGAGATTTGAGTAAATCCAATTAAGCTTTACCGGCATCATTTTAACACTGGCTTTGGTGCTGAGTTTCCGTTCAAGGGACTAACCTTAGCTCCACTTTCCTGAGCTCCTAGACCCCATGGAAACATGGTCACGAACTCTTCAGCCGCTGTTGGATGAATTGCTACAGTTGAATCAAAGTCTGCTTTTGTTGCCCCCATCTTGATGGCAACACCAAATCCTTGCAGCATTTCGTCTGCGCCCATCCCAATGACATGTAATCCAACGACAAGTTCATTGCTACCTGCACATACCAGTTTCATCGCAGTTTTTGGCTTTTCGCTAGCATCCACTTGCCATGTCCCGTAGTAAAGGTTAGAAAACACTGATCGGTATACTTTAACATTCTCTTCTCCATACTTTGCGACAGCTTCCGTCTCTGTTAGTCCTATAGTACCAATAGGAGGATGTGAAAAGACCACAGTAGGCACATTCTCGTAAGAAACTTTGGCATTCTTAAATTCAGGTGGACCAAAGAGTCGGTCTGCAAGTCTTCTTCCTGCTGCTATAGCTGCAAACCCAAGGGTTGTAGAAAGATAAGACGTATAAAACTGATTTAATAAACAATGACAGTTAAACAGAGTACAAACACTCACCCATTGGTGTAAGCTCAACATTGCCACAAACATCTCCCACTGCATACAAATTCTGTACGCTGGTCTGAGAATATTCATCTACATCAACATACCCACCCTCCTTTTGGCGCACTCCAACTTCTTCCAAGTTTAACGATTCAACTGCTGGGCTACGTCCTGCTGCCATGATAACAACATCAACATCTTCGATAATCTGCCCATCATTAAGTACAACGGTCTTGAAGCCGGTTGTTTCATCAGGAATTATCTGGCTGACACCCTTTGTATTTCTATAGATATTGATGCCATGATGCTCCATCTGATCATCCAAGGTGCTAGAGAGCAAGTCATCAAAGTTGCGAAGTGCTCTTTCCTTACGAACCACCAATGATGTATCACTTCCTAATGCAACAAGTACCCCTGCCAGTTCTACAGCAATATAACCAGCACCTACAACGACGGCCTTTCTTGGCAGCTTGTCGAGCTCAAAGAATCCATCACTTGATATTGCATATCTTTCAACCGACCCATCTGATCCTGCTGGAATTGTCGGGTATCCTCCAGTTGCCAGTATGATGTGTTTAGCACGATATCTTTGCTGCTTCTGTGTAGAGTTTACATTTTCCATTGGTGTAACCATCACGTCCACACCATTGTCACTTTGCTCGCTGGTAGTCAACGATGCCTTACCAATTAGCCTGGTTACTCCCGAACCGGCTATGTTCCTATCATATATACCATTCAATCTGTCAATGTATGCGTCTCTGGTTCGTTTGATGTAGGCCCAATCAAATTTGATTGCCCCTGATTCATATCCTGAAAATCCATAGTGATGCATCTCATGGAGTGTCTCTGATATGGTTGCAGCATTATCTGATGAATCACGACAAAATATGATGAGCACATAATATCAAACAAACAAGAGAAAGCAGCACCTGATAGAAATACTCACACATGATCTTTTTTGGGACACAACCCACGTTGACACAAGTACCTCCCAGTCGTCCCATCTCAATAACGCCCACTCTTGCACCATAACTAGCTGCGCGTCTAGCAGACGCTATGCCTCCTGAACCAGCGCCAACAACGAGCAGATCAAAGTCATAATCTTCATCCTTTTTAAAAGTAGTGGATGATCTCGTAATGTTCTTCCATTGACCATCACTTAATACAAATGCAGGCCTGATTTTGATCAATTTGCGTCCAGACAATGATGCATACGCTGCAGATGAATAATCTTTCCGTTGTTGCAATTGACTTCTTGATATTTTAGTAACACGTTCTGTTTCTCCAGAGGCAGAAGCAAATAGGGAAGTACACGTCCAGCGCGGGATCAATCGATGGATGGAAGACGAGGAGATGATGGCTGCCATTGTTAACATGAAGAATGCGGCTTTCATGGAAGATGGAGCGCAAGGAGGGTTGTCGATGGTATCTCTAGCTAATACATGCAACTGGGTTTAAGAAGAAGGAAATGACGCACATCGTCTTAGATACTTGGAACTTTAGTGGAAGTTGTCTGAGAAAGGTGGCGGGGAAAATTGAGTAATAGTAGTAAGTAAATACATGAATTCGCGAGTGCTTCTTTATTCATTTTATCAGTATTTCGATGTCATTCTTTTCAGTAACCTTATCAAAATTTTCAGATCCAGAGGCGATGATGGGATAGGAACTATGGCGAGACGTGTAGATTACAGAACATAACCATGACCACACTGACAACAAACGTGAACAACAGCACGCCTCGCGTCGTAGCGGTGTTCGCAGGCGCTGTGGCGGTATACCTCGTCACCCTGTCGGGAGGAATTGGCGTAGGAGTCCTATTATGTATATCTCCGCTGTTTACGTCATTCAACCGTATAGGCACAGGAGCCACTATTTCAAACGAGACACAATCACATATATTAACAGAGACAGATTTAGACGAGCTGCAGCTATTTCGTGAAGAGGAGCACTCACTTTTCGGCAGGATTCTTCACCAAACAATTCAGATTTGCAATCTGGATGAGCTGGTGTTCGTGGTATGCATCTTGAGAGAAAATAGAGGATTGTTAATCCTACTTTTAGGTGGCATTACATCCATGATGATGGCATTACTTGCTGGGTTGGAAGATGTGAATATACTACGAGCATTCTTGCTGTCAATAACTTGTTATGGGATTACGACAGTACTTGTTGCAAGATCTGCTAGGGCTGTTTTAGATGGAAGTTCTACACAATCCAAGGAAGAAAGAATGTCCTGCATGCAGTTGAAAGATATCATGGAGTCAATACCTACTGAAAGATTTGTATCCGAAGAAGAAATGCGCAGCTGTGATTCAAACCTCCTGATCACAATGCTTCAGAACAGATTTGAAAAGCCTACAAAGAATTCAATATCAAGCCAAGCAAAACAGAGTTTGATCAACTCATTATACCAGAAGAGAAACTACAATGAAGATTGCTGCATATGCCTTTCCACTTTCGAGAATGGACAAACAATCAGAGTACTACCGAGATGTCATCACGAGTTTCACAAATGCTGTATTGACAAATGGGCATTGACTTTTGCAACGAATCGATATGAGTTTAATTCTTTGAGGAAACGTGGGAAACCAACATGTCCTTTGTGCAATACGGCTTTAGTTGCACGTGATCAGAGTGAGCTAGTGTTATCAAAAGAATGAACATCAAGGTGCTGCAGACTAATTGATTTATTAGTATGTTGTATTCTGGTTGTTGACAACTTTACCGCAAGATTAGGAGTGCCGAAACCTTTGGGTCATTGCGAAGACGGATGGCACAATTACTTGAAGTTATCAAATGACAGTTGCCGTTTCAGGCCATCTAGAGAGAGGGTATGGCCAACGCCAAGGAGAAAGGAGGAAGATTCATAATTTGATTCACACGTGAGTATTGACTATTGACACCGCTGAATGTTGAAAGTAAATCAACAGTCTATAATATTTGGAATTGGCCAGTATCATCTATTTGATTCGGTATCGGATTGGATGATGGATGACTGGATAGAGCTGGATAGGCATAGACGTATCTTCTAACTACTCCTAAAAGTGTTTTACTCATTGTAGGGTGCGGGAGCGCAGTTGCGCCCTAAAATAATTGGTTGGCGCTCTCACTTTGTAACTATTCATCAGTTGCCACTCCCTGTGCACTGAGGCCGAGGGAAAGTCTTATATTGCATTAGTGCTATAGTAAAATAACAAATGT
>JALLPI010001199.1:0-11235 GCA_036939935.1 Cyclotella atomus
GTTGGCAATTTTAATCAGTCGAAGGACTCATCCTCCGACCGATCAATCCCATCAATGTGCATGGGATGTTGGCTACATTATTCGTAGCCATTTCTACTTTAATTCAAGTAATTCTAAAGCTCACAATTTTTCATTCGAATCAACTTTGTTTATTTTAATTTCTACATTATATTGTTCGACTGGCTCAAGCAGCTCAGGTCAGAGTATGGCCGAGCATTTCAGGGATTACTTTTACCCTGGCCTGCTCATGCCATCGGCCAGCAACCTCGACATTGCCCGACAAGCAACAGTTGTTGGACCATTGCAAGTGTTTGCTTTCTTGCAATAGGTGAATGTTCGAACAGGACAGTGTCTCGTGTAGTTGGATTCGGAGATGGGATCGCATTGCTCGACGACCATCCTATCTGGAACTTAAGGACTCGAATCATTTGAGACCGGACCGCAATGCTCAACGGTGCTAGTAAGGTATCAGCCACAATTTGATTATAATGTGGTTAAAACACTGTTGCTGTTTGAATATCCCTCGTAGAGGATTTGAAAGAGCCGTACCAATTGTTTGACTGTATCGATACAAAATATCTGCAGATGCTGCCCTTCCGGCATCAACAGATCTACCTCATCAAGTGTGTTATGATGAGGTGGTGAGCATGCTATGGTAGCAGTTGTTTTCTAGATTGAGACTGATCTGCTTGGTCTTGATCAATGATACTGACATTTTAAAATCACAGGAGCGCAATGCTCAACCGACGATGCTACAACAAGTGTTGGAGAGCACAATGCTCAATCTGCCAGCCGTCTGGCCACTCGGTTGGAGCACAATGCTCCACGCGACGTGGAGAAATGATGCACCCTTTTCTATTTCTTTTCATTTAACAGACACCGATGTGAAACGCCATCAAGAAGACTCGACCCTGGCGGTGTCTAGGCTTTGAGGAAGACGTAATCCTACTGCGCAAGATTGCTGAGGCTCATAACCAGGTGAGGTTCACTGCTAAACTCAGAGTACAATGTCGAAGTACCAGAACAAAATCTATAATTAGTTCAGAGCTTCGTCTGCTGAGTTTCAAACTAAAACTAAACGTAAGGATATTGTAGTAGACAATACTCCTCATCTCAGAGTGGGGTCCAAATTTTGGTGCCAAGAATCGTAAATCACGTATAGGAATATAAGTAGGAGGTTATTCGATACATAGGCCATAAGTTATGTAAGTCCAACATAGATATCAATCGCGACGAGAGAAACAACTAATATTGCAAAATATTGCATTGAACCGATGGGCGAAAGGAACAATCAAAAAGGCATGATATGTAAGGCAGCAATGGAAAGAGAACATGTTAATAATCAATAACTTTATTATTAGTTTTATTGCTTGGTTTTGGGACTCAGATGTGTTCATATAAGTACTGTTATATCAGCTAAGATAATTGCAAATCAATTGTCCCTCTCAGTTGCAAATCAATTTCTTCAGTTGATTGTAGCATTTCGAGATCACTATCTAACAAAGCAATCAATCATATGAATGATAAGTGAATTTCCTAGTCTTCATTGCAGTGTGTGGCTGGTGATGGCCGAAGCTCCGATAATACAAACCGAATAGACGTTGCTCAACTGGTGGGAATGCGATGTTTCCTCCACTTTAGATTGTTATATCTCTTCGCTTCTGTGTCTTGAGAAAACACTTTGATATTCGTTGATTGATCTGCCGGTCATCTGTTCAATGGAGCTCGAGGGCCGATGAGCACTTCCATTTCGGAGGCGAAGGCGAGAGGACGGACCACGGAGCTACGATGGCTCGGGCCGCTGCGGACGTAGCCATTATGGACGCGGCGGCCAACTACGACGTAAGCAGACGTCTCGCTGCGGGTTTTGGAATGCGGCGGAGGGTTTGAGAGGCGGCTGTGGCTGCGGAGCTTCCATCATTAGTCGACACCAAGTCGACACAAAGGCTCGAAGGTACGCGTTGTGGATGGCGGAGAATCAGCAGACGCTCAGGATTTGGGCTCTAGCCTACAGTTTTTCAATGGAAGCTAGAGGATGATATGAGGACGCTTAAATTGAAAAACTTCGGGCTAGGCTTTAGTTGGTGAATAGTTGTGTTGGCTGCTATGCATAGGCGGCGGTTGCCATGGTGCTATCATTCCACTTCACAACGAATTCGGAGCCTTTTAACTTCAAGTGTGGTGTATTGAATTCCTATGTAGAAATTTAAACCCCCATCGGCATAACTCACCGCCGTTTTCGGCCATACCTTTCCGTTCGTCATTTCAGTTCACGAGCTCTCCCACTTACAAAAATAGAACCATATCGTACCTGATGTCTGGAGCCACGAGAGCTCCTCTCAATGTTTCTGACCGACCATTGAGGAGGACTAGTTCACTTCATAATTTGCATAGCTTGGCCAACAATATCGGCGAATCGCAGCGCTATCTGATGAATGGAGATGACATTGAACGGCCCGGACTTGATATAATTCGATTCACAGTTGGAATAACTTGGCTGAACATGTTGAATCACAGGTCGGAGCTGCTCTCAATCTTTCTGACCGACCATTGAGAAGGAATAGTTTGCACAGCTTGGCTAAACATGGTAAACCACGTGGCTATCTGATGCCGTCGATGAATTCATTAGGAACTCCACTCAATCCTTCTGACCGTCCACTGAGAAGGAATACTTCACTCAATAATCTGCACTTGGCCGGACAGGGAGAATCACAGCCATAATATCTGATGTCGTCCATCGAGCCACTAGGAGCACCACTCAATGTTTTTCACCAACCATTGAGAAGGAATAGTTCACTTCATAGCTTGCATAGCTTAGCTGAACAGGGCGAACCGCAGGGCTATCTGATGTCGTCTATTGAGCCACTAGGAGCACCACTCGATGTTTCCTTACTTTCATCGAGGAGAAGGAATAGTTCACTTCTGAGTTTGCCCAGCTTGGCAGAGAAAGGAGAATCACAGCGCAATCTGATGAACGAACCTGATGTGGAACGGCCGAAGTCAGCTTCGAGACCAGCCAATCCTCCAAGTAGGCGAGCAACCGCACTGACAGAAGAGGGAGCTAATAGAAGTAGAAACGCCAGTATGGACCAACTGAAACCATTGTCAGTTAGGAAGTCAAACGCAAACGGCACAGAACGAAGGTCAAGCTTGAGAAAAGCAGCTTCAAAGGTTATACTGACCCAATCTCTTCGCAGACGCAAGAAGAAGCAGAAGCTGGAATCGAATCCAACCTCAGGTCCACCGAGCCTTTCTTTTCTTGAAACTCATAAAAAGGTTGATGAAGGTTCTATACTTCCAAATACAAAGTGGTGGCATGGATTCTTCATCTTTTCTGTAGTATCTCTCTTGGCGTGCATTATTACACTTTGGGCTCCTTATCCATACGGAGCGCGGATGCCAACGGAGATGGTAGCCGATACGCCATGGTCAGATGGGTGTAAGAATGGTTTGAGTTCGTGTATCTGTCCTAGCGAGACAGTTTGTGCTGACGACATGGTGGCCATGATTTTACTCACAATCTCAAGATGCTCAGCATGGTTTGATTACCCATTGTACATGGTACTGTTTCTCAGCAAGTGTAATAACTTGAACAACTACTTGCAAAAGACTGTTCTGAGATGCTTCATAAATTTCAGTGATTATCACAAGGTGAGAAGCTGAAGTTGGATTTCATTTGATTAATCATCTCTGCTCACTTGCTTGACGTCTGCGTCTATCATCTAGGTTCATAGATTGTTTGGCATTATTGTTGGCATTGAGAGTGCGAGCCACAGCGGCTTCCATGTATTGAGATGGGCACGCCGTGAAGATGATATGAGACTACTCTTCACAAGTAAAACAGGAGTTACCGGCCTCGTCGCGCTGGTATGTGGTGCTGTCATCATTCTTCCCATGACCCATATGAGAACATCCATGTCATTCGAGCTGAGAAAGGGTGAGCAGTATCAAGCAATTTTCTACTTCTTTGTTATCCGCCTCCTCTATCTTCGTCTAATTCAAACTTCACTTCAGGTCTTCACTATCTTGCCGTCGTGTGGGCAGTTGGTCTAATGTATCACGCGCCAGAAAGAATGTTCTGGCTTATCGGGTTGCCTCTCTTCTTTTATTTGGTTGATAAAGTGGTCGAGATCTTTTTCCGGACGTTCCTCATCGAGTCTGCTGCATTTGAACGGCTTAGTGACTCATTGTGTGTCGTTACATTTGAGAATCCACCGGGTTTTGGGAGACAGAACTCAGCCTATGTCTACTTGATGCTGCCTTGGCTGAGTAGATACCAATTCCATGTCTTTACAGTGTTTCCGAGTGACAAGCCAAACCATTCTTCTATCTGCATCAGCAAGTGCGGTGATTGGACAGAGTCTCTAATTCAGGAGATTACCATACCTACCCACAGGCCAGCCTTCGTCATGGGTCCTTTCTTATCCCCATTCAGCTCACCAGCTATGGATAGTGAGAACTTGGTGGCCGTTGCGTCTGGCATTGGTGTTACTCCAGTTCTGTCGCTCCTCAAAAAGTACGCAGTTACGACTCGAAGACTCAACTTGATTTGGATCTGCAGAGATGCAGCTCTAGTTAAGCATTTTCTACAGAGTATTACATTTGGAACTGATGGACATATACTCATTTACTACACAGGAAAACGGTCCCTTTTCTTGAATGATGACGATTTACCGCCGAAAGTTAGCATATTGAAAGGGAGACCTGATGTCGAAAAGACTATTTCAGCAGTAATCTACAGCATTGCAAATGACGAAGAATTACCTGCTGATTTGGGTATCAGAAACTCGCTTGTCGCTAAGGCAACGCCAGGGCAACGTGTGAAGCTTTTGCTGGAAAGAGCATTGTCAACATACTCGCTGGATCAGCTGTTTGAGTACTCTGCAAGTTTAACTGCACCACATGTGAAGAATTCCAGGCCAAGCGATGCAGAAGCAAGCATTGACGGGGTGTCAGAAATGATGGAGAACTTGCTAGGCCAGCAATTTTATGGCTATCGAAGCAAAATCCTAAACACGCTTGACATAGTTGATACTTTTGGCGATGGAATGCTTAATCGAGACATGTTTGAGGACTTCGTGCATCTTATAAGAAATGATGATTTCTCTGACGATGGAACGGCGTCAACCAGTCTGATGACAGATGACAAAGAGGGAACGTCCACGTGGTCTGGAAACTATAGAGTCGAGACAATTTTGAGGTCAGATGGCAAATACTCAGCTGACAAGTGGAAGATGTTATACTGTGGTAGATCCGCGGCTGTGGTAGGTCAACTGAAAGCTTACAAAAGGAAATACATGATAGGGCTATCTGTGGAGAAGTTTGACTGGTAATTGGGCTAAGAATTCATATTCATATTATAATGTTCAACGACACGGAGAAATACTTTTACAATGCTCTACTACTCATACAAGATTTTTCTCTAATGAATGTCTCCACTCGCCGTCATCTATATCTTCTTTCTTTGCCGACCAAGCTCTATGATGAAGTATTGGTGGATCACGGAGTTCAACCTTGTCATTAGGATTACTTTCACGTAGGTGCCTTAGTTTCCTCTCCTGCCTCCTTTGGTGTTTGGTTATTACGGAGTATTCGGTCTTCGGTTTAAAGTGATGGTCGGTCCTAGGAGACTCTGGTGCCTCTTGATCTGCATCGTCTTGTTCAGAGTAGTCATCGTCATAACTTGACGTAGCAACTAATTGCTGCTGCTGCTGCTGCTTCTTTTCTTGAGCTTGCCTTTGAGCTCTCATCACCTTTTGTGCACTCTCGAGTAGGCAGCAAGTTGCATGACCCATCATAGCAGTAAATCCAGATTCTGTAGAATGAAAGTGTTTCAAAGCGGTATATAAGCAAGATGTAAAGTATTTGCGAACAGCAGCTTGCACTTACTTCCAGGAAATCCAACGCAGAAAGGGGTTAGCGCCAACCCCCATCCAGCAGCTAACAATGACACCAATGCAAACATTCTGAAGGAAGAAATCTTTTGGAGCGATGCCATTGCAACGTATGAACCAACCGCAAAACCATTGAATAGGGCGGACGCATGTTTATATCCACTCACAATGACAAGCAACATGCTCATCAAAGCCAACAAGACTGGAAGCACAATGTTGTTAAGTGCTGGAGGCATTTGTTTAGGGGAATCATTGTTGTCTGCTTCTAATCTCTTGATGTAACTGTTGTGCATAACTCTAATGCCTCCTCCGAGCACACCTATAAATACGACAGCAATCACATATCCTATGGCAAGCTCAGCTTCTTCGATCCACGCACGAGACAATGGAATAGAATCTTCTGCAGAGTTCAATACTTGCACAAGGCCGTAGTAATATCTGTCCCAACTGACGACACCAAAAGGTGCAAAGACTGGCATTGCTACATTCATACCAATGAATGTAGTTGTACCAAGTCTTCCTGAGTATCCATCGAACAATTTGTACTTGGCTACTGCAAACTGCCAAACGAATGCAACTACCGTGCTCAATAGTAAAAGACACACATAATTTCTCCAAGTCACTTCTATCTCATCCTCCATCAGTCCTATAGAGCCAATAATAGTATGCCCACCCGTGAACACACCAATAGTAGCAGGAATTAAATGTGTAGACATGAGTGGAGATACTCCTATCAATGTAATCAGAGTCATGATTGCAATCTGAACATTCGTATGAATTCCTTCCAATCGTGAATTGGTATACCCATACGTTAAGACGGCAGTCGTATAAATAGTCAGGAGTTGAACCCATAGTTGTTTCCCTTCCTTCAGGCGATGTATCATGGTGAAGGGTAGATTGCAATGTTGCGAAGGAAACGAAGTGTTAAGGAATCGACTATTCCGTTTGTGTTCGTTTGGATGAGCTGCTGGGAGCGAGTCCTCTTCACTGCTGTTTGGATTTGCTGATTCGGTTTGCTTCGTCATTGCATTGATTAAGTAGTTAGTATGTGTCGTCGACACTGATTTTCCATTTGATCTATTTCATCTCCCATTGACACTTCAGTGCGTAAGCTTAATACGGGTGCAGGATGTCTTTCCACTGCTTGTTTTCGCAGGACAGGTAGGTGCGACTGAGGGCTTCTCTAAGAATAAGTGATATGATATCTTACCTTTAATTCCTCTGTCGTTAGAGATAAAGGAAGAACACAAAAACGAAAGAGGCGATGAGCTCCAATCTCCCGTCCGATAATCCTGGGCCCAACACTAGCCGCAGCACTTCACCAGCGCATCTAACAGCGACGAATCGCCATCGCATCACGCTTCTTCTGATATTTGTAGCCTCCCTATCATGTACGCTCTTTTTTAACATCTCTCGTCAACATGTCGTCTGGTTCTCCGTTTCACGGCAGAACCGGTTAGGGGAGTTCAACAGCAGCTTGACTGGAGTCGAGACAACTGATGCTGATGGCTTGTTGATTGAGATAGCAGTGAATAGAGATGTGGCAGAGAAGCGTGGCACAGTATTGACCCAATCAAGATCAATTGATGTCCAGAGCACGAGTGAAGTTAAATCAGCAGCAGAATACACAATTTCAATGGACATATTGAAACTAAATGGCCCAATGCAACAAAATAGAATGGTAACCAAAGATGCAAACGGCCTGCTAGTCGAGGTGGCAGCACCGCATGCTCATACATCTGAACAACTCCCCAACAACACAACTACAGCCGCTGCAGCCTACACTGCAAAACAAACGAAAATAATCAACGGCATGCCAACTTCACGAGCAAAGAATCCATTCATAGTTCGTATCCATTCCTCAAACCCTGGCGTTGATCCAGACGATTCACCCTCGTCCTTCTTCTGTGGGGGCACATTAATCAGTCCTGATATCATCTTAACGGCAGCACATTGTATAGGTGACGATGAATATGTAGACATTTACAGTGTACAACAAGAAAAGACGATGACTTACAAAATTTCCAAGAGCTTGATACATCCAAAGTACAAGAAGTCATTCTCTGGGTATGATTTTGCTCTGATATTGATTGAGCAGGAGCATCTTGATGTTACAGCTCAAACTGACGAGAATGGAAGGCAGTATTGGGATCTAGTGCATGATTATGACTGGGAAAATAGTCCACCAATCATGAGATTGCATCAATATGATCAAACTCCGAGTTGTACTGCACTTTCTAGAGCCAAGTCAAAACGGGTTATGACTTTGACAGTCATGGGATACGGACGTGTCGCTTTTCCAAATGGGCCAATCAGCTATTCGTCTCTTCGCAGTGCTGATGTTCATTACTTGTCAAATGAGGAGTGCAATTTATTGTATTCAAAAGCTCCGCCTAAAGCTTTGCCTACTAAGAAAGAGGGCAATTTGATTACTAATGATATGCTTTGCGCCAATGATACTAAAGAGAAGCAAGATGCTTGCTCTGGAGACAGTGGTGGTCCTTTGTTAGCCAGACTTCCCGTTCCTGAAAATAAACGTGGTTTTTGGAGTCTCGTGGGTGTAATTTCATGGGGCATAGGATGCGCTGTTTCAGCATATCCAGGTGTATATTCAAGAGTGGCCGCAGAAATTGACTGGATACAAAGCTCAATTTGTGACAGGGACAATGGGCTAAGTCCTTTAAGTTGCATTATAGACAACGATGGCAGTTATACTTTGCGAGATTATGCAGCTAAAGCTTTGACCAAAGATACGAGCAAAATGTTACTCCAAAGACAACCAAAATCGAGCACTACAGGGAAGAGTTCGTCGTCTTCTCGTCTCGTACGAAAACGAATACATCTCACCCTTTCATTCAATACCAATGGCATATTCCGTCAATCTGGAGTGAACAAAAAGGCTTGCGAGCTTTTAGAGGGTACTGTTTTGGAAAGCGGTCCTAAGCCAAAGCCACCGTTTTCTCGTCCTCAGAACTCTAGACCCACAAAATTGGAAATGGGATTGACTGTCAGCTGCCCTGAAAATAACAAATCTGACGTTCGATACTTTATCGACGAGAACAACGAAGTTAGAGACTGCTTTTGGGTTAAAAGCAAGTGTCGAAGCCTCTGTGAAAAGTATTCCAATTGCTGTCCAGTGACTTGCGGTCAAAGTAGATGTAAAAAATGACAGCACACTTGTATTATTTCAATCGCAAATAGTCTAATGGGATATTATATTACAACGGTGCTCAAGAATGGTAGGTAGTTTCTTAGAGTTCGTCCTCATCCCATATCGGAACAGCACTCCAACTTCCAACAATTACAGTATCAAAATTACGTTCACTTTTACTCTCCATCCAAGGTAATGTACCTCCTTTAGCATCCTTCTTCTCCACAACTGCTAGTATAAAACCGCGCTCTATCGTCAACAGATCTGTATCACCTGGCCAGACACCCCATCTTGAATCATCGTCCAAGATTGCATCAACATTGTATCCAATCTCTGATGTTTCAATACATGGTAACACACCTTGAATATCCTTCCATTTTCTATATCTCTCATCTCGTTCAAATACCAATCCAGCTACATCCTTATAACCCTCCAGAAGTGATATCAAATCCTTACCATCTAATCGTCTATCACCAGATTCGTGATCTAGCTGCTCATTTAGCTTTCGTTGAGCATTATCTTTCGCAGATTGGAATGGAAGCAAAGTTCTTATGCCATCTTCGAACTGCCCTTCTCGAAACGAATTGCATTGTAGTAAAAGCAATTGATTTACTGGCAATAAGATGGAATTGCGCTTTATTGCACTTTGTATTGTTAACGAAAATCTCAGCGTAGAGGCTTGTCCTGGTAAAGGCTTGCCAGTAGGAGATGATATAAGTGGCATTGGCGGCTCAATGCGCCACTGTCCTGAAGAGATTTGTACATGTTGTTGTCCTTCGTTATTGATGTATGTCGAATGATATGTTTTGTCTAATGTAGTTTGAGGTATGCATTCGATGGTACCTGTGGGTTTACCACCCAGCCAAGCTGATTGTATAGATTGCTTGTCATTTGCAACACTTTCAACATCAACATCCGCAGTAACCAGTACTTCTACAAACAGTGCCAGTTGCGCTGAGTTGGTACCCCAATCCTCTCCCAATAGTTTGTTCATCAAGGCAATATTTTCTCTGAAGGAATCATTGTTTTCAGATGAATCTTCTTCTCTCTTGAATTGTAAAGTAATCTTCCATTTGCCTGGAGACCAAGGTGATATGGATTCGGTATCGTCTTTCGACTGCGATGACAGTGATGTTGACAGTATGCGAATATGTGTTTTCATACGCGAAGTGAAATAACGAGGCCCACAAAGCACATATATACAACTGTCAGTTCTGGCTGCATGTATCTGACCGTTATATGACTGAAAAGCCACGGCAATTGAATGATGTTGATGCCAAGTGCTCCAAATAACCAGAGCTAAGCATAACGTTTGCCGAATCTGATTTGTCATGGTGTTCACTTGAACTTTTTCAGGTTTCATGAGACGCAGAGCACAGCGGCAATCCGAGAGATACACTGCTAGAGAGTTTTACGAGGGGGCCACGGGCCACTGTGTAAGGGAGTCGCCAGCACTTGTCTCTCTATATTGAGAGAGGAGCGGATACCAACACAGTGAAAGCAATCAAGGTCGTCAAAGCAAAAGGTGAAGACAAAAAGTGTCAAAGTGAGTGTGAAGTGAATGAAGTGTGAAAGTGAAGAGGGGTAGTGGTTTTGAATTTTGTGGGCGTGTCGGCGGGCCGACAATTCTACGTCAACTTGGTCGAACAGACATCGCCATACGTCATTTATCGAATCACAACAGGAGAGAAAGTCTTGTCAATGATAAAAAGTATAATTATTTGACAACATCTAATCATCAGCTTTGATAGCTCAGTTGGGAGAGCGTCAGACTGAAGATCTGAAGGTCCCGTGTTCGATTCACGGTCAAAGCATGTACGCTCACCACGGGACAAGCTGGAGACAATTGATGGGACTGTCACAAGAAAATTCACCTTTTTGGTTTTTGGAAATGAGAGCTGTTACCGCTAATCTGGAAAACGGTTATTCTATAATTTAACGCGTGAATCTACATAATACACAGCTCGCGAAACTATACTATCATACAGATCCATTGAACCGTTGCGCCAGTTGGATGCAAAAATTGATGCCGTTCTCTACTTTAACGAGTGAGTTCGTTGGCAATAAACTGTAGTATGACAGTTATGACAATGAAATTGGTAGGCGTGATTCTATAGTTGAGTGGGGCAGTATTCTGGAGAAAAAGGTGGGACTAACAACAATATTGGCCGTCCGTTTAGGAAATTACGT
>JALLPI010001200.1:0-13000 GCA_036939935.1 Cyclotella atomus
TCTCAGAAAGGATCCTGTTTGTTTCTCAAATTACTTAAGGATTATTTTAAACTCCCTATTAAAACAGCCTTTTTTCTTTGAATCATTTCCCTTTGGGAATTTGGATCAACATGGATCAAATTTGCTAAATACCGGGAAAGCATCATTCGAAGCTTGATCGTCATGACTTTAAGGGAATATTTGTAGGCTACACTGCTTCAGACGACAACATAAGGTATATTGATGCCGACTCAGGCATAGTAAAAACCTCACAACAAGCAGTCTTCGATAAGGCATGGTACCTCCAGCCTATTCATCCACCAATGACACAGTTATTATACGACATGTGTTTGGAGGAAGAATCCCAATTTGTTATGGCACCACCGTCACAGCCGCATCCCATTGCCTCGTGACCACCAATATCATCCAAACTGCCACCTGAACTGCCATCCAAAGCAAAGCAATCTCTTATTCGTTTATGACTAACCAAAGCACCAATAATCACTCCCAATGCCGCCGCAGCCACTAAAGTTGCCAATCCATATTATTATACGGCATTGGACATTGAAGTCAACCGACTGAATATTATTGATGATATGAAGCTCGACAGGGAAGAAACTTTCACACAAGTTGACCTATCTCCTTCTCTTTATTTCAGGGCTTTTGAAGAGGAAATCGATATACGCACATGGTCACCTAATGATCGCCACATGGTAGGATTTGTCATCATTCAACGCAACGATTCTTTGATTTTGGCGGATATATTGCAATCCACACCTGTGGCTAGAATAGACAAATGGAGGTCTAGATACTGTGGAGCCACTGTTCTTGAAGTCGAAGGTATACCAGTCCAAACTACCAAGGATGTCCATGATATTCTAATCAATTTAAAGTGACGAGACTTCGCCAAATGTCAAATCACGATGGCACATCCGGAAGTAAAAGGGGATTTAGTAACGTCACAAGGGATACCTCAACTCCACATAGACTGACTGAATACTAGATTCATCATGAACCTTGACTACATTCAACGCCAACAAGCCCCTACCATCATTTCTGGAGGAGTAAAGTTCAACAAATTAACCAGCGCTAAATTACTCAAAATCAAAACGAAAGAATGGAACAAGTGGAAAGAAGCTGAATGGTTACAACTCGAACAGTATTACTCGCAAGGTATGTTTGGAGCACCAACATTTGTCAAGGATTATTCCCAAGTGTTTCATGTGGTATGGACATACACCATTACAGATCTAAATGCGTGAAAGAAGGCTCGGATGGCATGTGACGGTTCGCCTCATGGCGGTAAAGCTCGGATATTGGGTTATACACATGCAAATTGCATTGATCACACGGCATCTCGATTGTTTTACGAGATATCTACGACAGAGAACATGCTGATTTATGGCGCAGATGTGAGTAACGCATTCAGCAAAGCCCCACCACCAAAACAAGGCTTCTATATCCTCTGATCGGGCATTTATCAAATGGTGGAATGCAAAAGATTTACCTCCACTTCAGGCAGCCAAGTAATACCCGTGATGAGAGGCTGCCGCGAAGTGTGAAGTATCTTTGGACCTGTGGGTCAACATTGTTTGCCATGATTGCATTTCCAATCCAATCTGGTCTTTGCCCACATTGAATTGTGGGGGGTGTTAGTACATACTAGATAATTACCTATCATAACATCAATTACCTATCACATCATCAATCATCTATTCTGCACATAGCAACCATGAAGTACACTAGCTCTTTTTAGATGACATTCCACCACAAATCTTAACGCCCACGATTTTTAGTTTTAGTTTTAGTGGTGATGCCCAGAGCAAGTCTACTGCACCACCTGTGAACACACTTGAGATAAATCAAATTACTTGAAATGAACACATGAACAAGACATTAACATATCTACTGTGCATCACTGTTACTCTTGGCCGCGGTCCTCGTCATTTCAACAATAACATCTTTGACCTCCTTCCTTTCAGTAATCTTTCTGGGAAATGGCAACCGAATTTTGAACTGCTGAGGCTGGTCGCTGGCTCTAGGCGTCCGAGTGCATTTGACATACATGCCTAAACTATCAACACTGGTAATCACGGCTTCAGAAACATCCAAACCAGGAATGGCATGCGCAACCATTGCAATAGTACTTTCCATATGATCGTCATTCATGTGAGCTGCAATAGCTTGTCCAAAAGCAGATACAGGATCTGGTTTTGCTTCGGCATACTCTTTAGGTGTGATTGTTCCAGCCCTTGCAAATCCACCCACAAATCGAATGTCGGTTATCTCATCCATCCTAAACCAGTTGAAATCCCCAAAATCGACCCAGAACGCACCCGGATGTTTGGCAAGATACACTTCTTTCATTGCTTCTCTTTCCTCCGGTGGCACCAACGTGACCTTACCCATCAAGTTAACTCTTCCATCAGCCGCTCCTTTAAATTCCTTCGATGCAATTGTAATTGAGCAACGTGGATCTGCAAGAAGATCTTGTGTGTGAGTCGACATTCCACTGAACTATTAAGAAGAAGATGTATTAGAGCCGCAACATTCAATGAGGTTTTCTTTTCTTGAGATACAACAAGTGCACTTACAATAAAGACAGGACGCCCAAGTTCATCGGGAGCAAATCCAACAACAGATCCACCCGGAAATCCAGGATTGCTGTGTATTTTTATACACAAGTAGACCGATGCGTAGGTATGTTAGATATTGGCCATAGAGATCTTGATATGTTATTGTGACCATCAGGTGAACTTACGCTTTTGAGTTGGTGGAAATCACAGCAAATCCATGATTGTACTGAACCAAGGTTCTTACATCGGTTGGAAAACCTAGCTTCGGCTGCAGAGGAAGAAACATGTAAGTTACTATAGGTTACATTACAATCACACATCTTTCAGGAGCTCACCGCATTCTGCTGATGCTCGGCCAATGCCTGTTGGATCTTCATTTCTTCTGGATCCATTTCAATATTGCCTCCACTGCGCACATCGTGCCTCGGGGCGTTGAACAAGCGTGTCTGCGGCTTGATGGACGCGCCGAGTGCAGCTGCGGTTCTTGTGGCGGCAGAGGGTGGTGAGAAGGCATTGGTGTTTGGTGCGAGGAGCAGAAGAGCGAGAGCTTTCTTCATCATGATCGAGATTGTCTTCGTCGTATTTATTGAGTTGTTAGCCTGCTTTTAACTTGTGGTGTTGGGTTTGACACCGACGGATGACTTGAGATCCTGAATCAGAATCGGAAGGGGAAAAATGTAATACAGGTATTTAAATAATCCTTTACTATAAAAATACCTATAATAATGAAAAGCAGTTCTATTCTCCTCCCTCTTTTTCCTTCGTCTCCTTCTCTTCTCCCATGTTTTCGCGGTCGGTTGTTCCTCGGTTGGCTACTTTGCTGTTAATAGTCACTCTACTGAAAGTTGAGAGTGGATATGCACCTGACAAGGCTCCAAAACTCCCAGATGGTGTAAGCACGCGATCCTGTTTATTTTCTTGGTGTTCGTGGCGCTCACGCCGTTGGCACTTTCGTCACCTCACTTTCTTGCATTCGTTCTGTCTCCAGTTTTGTCCTAAATCTACAGGAACGGTGACAGCTACTACTGGAGGTAAGCTCTTATCGGTGATAATCGTGTCTTCAACTTATTTCCCTGCACCTCAGAAAATACTTATAAGTATTTTTCACCGTGATGTGTTTGTTATAGAATGCATGTGCAACTGGCAACATAAGGATGGATGTGAGTTAGTTTTATTCTTCTGGTGCTTCTTGACTTGTTAACGAAGTTGTTCTAACAAATATCTATTGCTGCCAAACAATCGATCAAGGTGTGGGAAGTAAATGTCAATATGAAATGGGTTTAAGCTGGTACCACTACTCGTGTGAAGATTGCAAGTGTGTTGAAGAACCTAAGTGATGAAATAGATCATTAGTTGTTCTTAAGAAAAGGGTTAAAATTTCACGTGGCCTTTTAGAGTATTTTAGACAATCAACTCTTAGGATATGTATGTTATTGAACTATGCAGGTTAACATGAGCAATGAAATACTTACAAATCCTCAAATTCGTGCATTTTAAGTACACAACTACTTATACATGCAATTTACTGTTCAGCTTTCCCGCAATAAATGTCCTAGTGAATCTCCCACTGAGAGCCGGAAAGTCGAACCCTGAGTAATCTTTCTTTTCTGATCTCTTGTTCAGCCCGATCGATATCTTTCGTTTCTTCACTGGCGGCTCCTTGTCTTCAGCTGCAAACTTCAATAGCGGTGCGCTTGACTGAGTTTCAATAGCCTTTTTAATCCGAATAGGTTCGCGAGTAGCCGTGTCCTGACCGTCGGTTTCTATACTCAATAACACCATATTGCAGTCTTTTGTAATGGCAAGCAGTTGAAGAGATGAACCGCGGCATGAGCTCATACAAAGAGTTTGCACTTCACCGTCAACTTCCCAGCAAGTTGGAGTGTCATTTTTGGTATTTAGACGAAGCAATTTGCCCTTCTCCCTATCGATGATAGATACGACACTCCTCTTTCCATCTTCGACTGCAACTGCAGTTACAAAGAACCCGCCAGATCCTCTGTTTTCGCCAAAACCGGGCAATGTAGTAACAGCTGATAAAGTGCATTTGCCTTCACCAAGGAGACCAGCACTGAGAGTCCATTGGTCGTTTCCAAGATAGCATTTGTTACCGCAGCCACCAAAAGGACTCTTGACGTAAACGCGAGTCTTTGTTGTAAGTAGCATGGTATCATCAGTTTTGTTCATGAAGTATATCTCCTGGATATCTTCTGTTGGTTGGCTACCGACAGCGTTGTCATTTGTAGCCAACGAAGTCAAGAGAGTTGCATCAGAATGATCCCACAATGTCACAACTGAGCCGTAACATACTGAAAGAACAGAACCATCAGATGAGAATGAAACAAGGCGTTCACTCGATGATGGTGTCATCTTTTCAGAGAGCATGTTACTAAATCCACTCGGAGTTTTAACCTTGTAAAGACATTTCCATAGGACTTCGGCAGAGGCTGTGTTCTTCACCCAAACGCGGAATGCATTTTCTTCTTGGCTCAGAGAGCATGCCACGTTTCCATTAGGAGCAACATCAAGACCACACACTGAACCGTCCCTCCCGTGAGGAGCTGCCATTGATGAAACAAGCTCATAATTCATTGCGGTGTTTCTCTTCTTCCGGTGGCGCTCGGGTTTGCCTTCTGTTGAGGAGCCCCGGTAAACCCAGAACTTAATGCTTGTACAAACATTCATGGGAATGATAGCCTTGTTTGGGGCTGCTATGCTGTGAGTTGCACCCACACTGAGATTCTCTGTCCAAACCATGTCCACGGTTACCAAATCTTTCCCATTCTTCCCTACACCCATGTGCGTCACTGTTGGCACTGGAACGTGGGGATCATTATTGCGGTCTCTACGACTTACACGGTTGTAAGGAGCAGCCTTGATATTCATTGGGACATGAGCTTAATTGTAAACTATCAACAGAGTTTTTGCGCAATGAAGAAGTTCTCACCTCTAAAACACCTACAACTGAGTTTGAGACTGGATCAAGCCAGTGAATCATTCCGGGCGCCCCAGGTAGGTTCGAGAACATTGGAATGTTGGTTATGGGGTCCTTCATCATGATGATGGAGCCGTTTGGCGTATCTTCCTTGTGTAGTGGCATCGATGCAAGTCCTTGTTCCACCCAGAGTTCATCGTAGTTGGCAGCATTGTGACAGTGTATAGAATTGTCGGCACACGAGATTACAATCTTTCCACTCTGATGACAGCAAGTGGCGTGTATAATGGCTCCTTGGCTGAGACGAGCGAGGAAGTGGGTTGGCCTGTGGAAGTTGCGCTCCAGTTGCCAAGTAGCCAGTACCGATTCTTCTCCTCCCGAGATGAGACTCTTTGTCATAGATGGAGAAAAGGCACGACGAGAACCAGACGCAGCCAAGAATGATACTGCGACAACTGGGTGTGAGTGCCAATGAACGGTTCTTCTGACTATTGAGCTATGAGGATGCTGCAGTGCCTCTATGACTTCCGACACATTCCCTTCCTCATTTTCAAGCATTTTGTTCTTGAAGGTGGCTAAATAGTTCACAACTGAGTCAAAGACGTCATCAAGAAGATTGATCTGACCATTGGAGCGTCCGAGAACTATATCTTTTGCATCAGGAGATATAGCCACCGACGAAAACTGGTGTGATTCTGCGGAGATATGCGCAACATGTTGTTTCGTGCTTCCAGTGAAATGAACCAACGAAAGGTATTCTTCATCGTCCTCGTCCAAGCTTGCATTAGCCTTCTCGTGGTAAACTACAAACCCATAAGATGAACACAACACAATGAATACATCTCCTGAGTTCTTGGATGAACTGCCTCCCATAATATCAAAGCTGTCTCCTGTGCTCATTGAATCCTCATTTGGTCTGTATGCAGCGAGGAACCCAAAAACCTCATCTCCCTCCTTCAGACATACATGACGAGTTTGCAACTTGAACAAATTATCTTTCGATGTTTTGGTGTCAACGAACTTGAGAGAGGTTATTGGACTCATGTTGATTGAGTCCGTCTCTCGCTTAGTGATATTTGCATAAGCTGGGATGAGACATTTAGTTAGCCAAGTAGCTGTCTCTTCACCATCATTTCCCTTGACAAGGGCAAATAGTAGCGCCCCACCTCTTGCATCAGCCAACATGTTGGAGATTTGGTCATCACATGATTCGGGGGATGCCAAATGAAGTACCTCCAATTCTTTGATCAGGCCTTCATTTTCATGTGAGCAAGTTAGATGAAATGATCTACGAGGTTTCCTCCCGTTAACAGATCGAGTTTCAGCCATTGAAATCGAGGAGCAGTAAGCTGAATGCGATAGGGATAGCGATGAAACTGCCCACTCTTGAAGAGATCGATCTTGACAACCAGCTACTATAACCCATTCTCCAGCAGAACTGTTGACATCAATATTATTGTGATCAGAATCACTTTCATCATCATCTGTTTTGGCAGCAGGAAGCCATACCAAAGAGAGTGAGCGGATAACATCATTCTCGTTCTCAGGGACAAGTACACAAACTCTGCGGCCGTGGTGCATACTCCGGACGACAATAGTTCGTGGGTTAGGCACTAACAAGTACTGCTCTATGAAGCTTGGATTGTTAGATTGAGGTTTCGGAGGCGTGATTGTGGGCACGAGGGATGTGTTCCCTTGCGGTTTATCGGATTTTGATGTGTACGGGTGAAGTTGTGGGAGCATGGGGCCGTCGATGCGCCTGATTTTGAGTTTTTCTGTCATAATGCAGTGTATTGAAGCCGATCTAGAGGAGGACAAATGAAAGTAACGCGGTAGGCCAGTTGCCGTAAGACTGTTGAGGAGGTTTTTCTACGATGAGGATGTTGGGTGGTTATGAAGCAGGCTTTTTGATGTGGTGGGGTCGTACGTAACATGAGGTAGTGAGATGGGTGGGTGGTAGGTGGGCGTATTGGTGGAGACGAAATGGCGGGAGGGGCTCGAGGGAGAAGAGGATGCATGAAGTAATTCATGATTCCAAGCGATTCTTTACTTATGAAGCTATCATCTCATTTGGTATTTGCTGGCCTCTCTCCGCATCACCTGTCTCATACTCATCAATACTAAATACTCCAAGAAGAAAGTCATTGTAAGCCCTAAGCAGCTTTGCTCGTACAACTTCTCCTCTCTTCATGATTTGCAATTGTCTCCGTTGATATTCTTTTCTGCCTTCTTCGGTTTCTATTTTGACCGCACCTAATTGTACCGTTCCGATAGGCACAGTTTCGTTGTTCCAGTCAAGTCCAAAGTAAGCACTAACATCATAGGGACTTGCTTCGACATCTAAAGTTCGCGCTTGCAGCGCTGCAGTCAATGCTTCTGCTAGTATGGTAGGCGAAATAAATGGCTGTAATCTCCATGCAATCTTAAACAAATCCATATTGGCGTGGAGGCAGGCTTTCTGTTCCAAGTGTAGCTCTGGCAAGAAATGATGTTAGCATGCAGACAAAAATATGACAGACAGATTATTGAGCTTTCCATGCACTCACGATCGGTCCTAGTAAGAATTGTGTTAGCTGGATGCGGAATGTATTTCACGTCATTAGATGATGAACTTGCTTCGAACAGCTTTTCAACACTCTTCTTGGCCTGCACACCGACACCTTGCTCTTCTTTTGTCAAATCATCCAAACTCCCGTACCAATTCCATTTTCTCGCTTCTGGAGCAAAGAAACGAAGTGCGTCAATGTGTGTACATCGTATTCCTTTTCTTTCAACTTGTTCGTTAATGACTTGCTGTGGTATGCGCAGAGAAAGATGCGATTGGTATTTGCTGCTGGGTGGCGGAGGTGAAGATGTGTCTGGATTATAAAGCATTGCCCACTCGTGCATCCCTGCGTTATGTTTGTGCGTCATTTAACAGCAGCATATCAGATCAAGGCGCAATTAGGAAACAGCACGATAGAATAATATTCGCCTCACCGTGACAGTACAGAATAGGATCCGACTTAATTGTGTTTCTGAGCAAAGTCCTATACCATAAAAAGGCTGCCGCTGACCTCTGAGAAGTTCGCGATGTGTCACGTTTGCTATTCAATATAATATCAATGTCCTTTCTACCCAGGTAAAGTTGCGGACTATACAGTATACCATTGACGTTTCTTGAGTGCCCTTTCATTTCGCTCGCATCATCAATGAAAGTTGCACCCCTCATATGCAGTGATCCTGAAGCAATGTCATCCATTGATGCGTTTTCGAGAAACACACCTGCGAGAACCTTAGTCGATGAATGTGATACTGGCGCCGTATCGTGATCATTTTCTATGGGAAATGAAACCTCCAACTCTATTGTGATGTCCTTATCTGATTTATTGTGATAATAAAATGGATCGGGACACCATCTCAGTAATCTTTTGACACCTTTGCTCCCTTTCATACCGTAATATTCAATCAAAAAGTTGTATATTGGATGCTGCGGATCCAATAATCGTCCACTCTTCATATTCTTTGGTATATTGCTGTGGCTTTGCATTAATCCGGGAAGTAGTAATGATTCGATAGTAGATTTATGAGTCGCCGCATCTTCTCTCCAAGTTGACTCTGGAACAAACCTTGCTTGTACTTGGATCGGAGTTGTAGTAATTGCATTATCAAATGAAGGAGCTGCGTGTGATTGAATTTGCCTGCAATTGCCAATAGTCTGAGCCATTCTGATGGAAGAGAAAACGATGCAGCGAGGACATCTTCGAACGATGAAGGATGACGAGACTACAACGCCGCTGGGTCTGAAGGCAGAGATAATATTCGACATCAAAACAAGCACCAAAACGACAAGACTTGCGAGCAGTCTTTTCTTCCTCATATTCATTCGAGAGACTCCTCTGAAAGATGATTCAATTTCATATGTCTCGGGAGGAGAGGACGCGAGAGAGGAGGAGGTGACGCGTGATGCGACGTGTGGACGACAAAAAGTCGGATTACCACCTGTTGCCCACTCATCTATGGCCCTGTGCCCACCTATCCGGGGCCACCTGGCACCGGCTTAATATTATGGCTGGGCCACTTCGGGCACAGGTAGAGAGAGCTAGGCCAAACATGTGCACCACAGGAGGTGTTGACCTTTAGACACTTTGCAGCATAATATGATAATGCATTGCCTTGTGGCACTCAAGAGTCATAGTTATTCATCACATCACATGCCTGTTTAACTAGTAAGTGAAGTGCACTCAAACAGACACACCGTTCCTGTTCTCTGGTTAAAAGTGAAAGTGGGCAGTGCAGTTGGCACAAGCGATTACAAAAACTTTGATTGATTGTTGGTGGGGTTGGTACCAAGTAGTGAAAAGTGAAAGTGAATGTTGGAACTTTGAGTTCTCGTTTGTTGGGTGCAAACACTGCTGTTTGCATGCAGCATGCAGTTTATGAGTAGCGGTTTGATGCCTGTTTTTCCCCGTGTCCTGCCCAAATTCCATCGCACAATCTATTTTTTGAAGGGCGGTTTCGAGTTGCAAGTTGCAGGTAAAAACGTCCATGTTTCTGAGTCGTGTCACACGACTCAAATGGCGTGAATCGATATTGATGTTTTTACCTTTTACCTGTGACTTGCGACTCCGCAACCGACCGGGAAAAAAGACGTTGTTCGGTGGAATTGTAAGTATCTTGTTAGAAGAGGATGACAATGATGACGCATAATTCTTGCGGCAGGAGACATCTGTACATATGTCCGATATTGCCATTTGATGTTAGCATGTGATATTCTTGATACTCTAGTTAGTGGGAAGGCAAAAAATGCCGAGACAAAAATAGAATACAATAGTATCAACTTTACTCAAATCAACTTCAACTGCTTTATTTTTATGTATCTAACAAATAGCTATATTGTATGCTGGGTAAGCAAACTTTGGCTGTTCATACAAACAGCTAATCAGCAGGTTGATTGTTGTATTGGTATTGATTCAATTTTTGTTGTTCAATCTAGCAGCATTTCATCATTTGATGTGTCATTTGTGGCCTCATATGGGCACTTACATCTTTATTAAGAAATCATTATTATGAGCCAATGCTTACTTTGGCCTCCCGCAGAGATGGATGACCTGAGCAAACAATCAACAAATGAAAAGATGAGTGAGTTGCAATAATTTGGCAGATGGCAGATTAAAGCCATATCAAAAGGAGCATCATCTGCCACATGCAACATGCCTCTTCCTCTTGCTTTGGCCCATGATCATGCTGGTGTTATGTAGGAAGCTTAAGGAGGCCTCTGGTGGTGTTTCAGACACAATCATTGGAAGAAATGACAGCACTCTGTCAATCACAACTTTTTGCAATTTTTGATTTAGGGCACATAAAAAAATGAATCAATGGTGATGGTCCTATTTTTAAGATTTGAGCTTTAGGTAGCCCATGACCATGATGTGAGTTTTCATACAGCTACAACAGATAACAAGTATTGATAAAAACCTATAGAACTAACAAATACAAAAATTGCATATTTTAAGAGACTACTCTACAAAAAAATCATCAGAAATTTTTATTTCATGCAGCTAGGAGCTCCTGAGTCCCCACCTCCCACATCTGTGCCTAGCCATGCCACTTTTTGGGCCAGGACAGGCAAAAAGTTTGGCACTTTGCTGCCAATTCTCCAGCAAAACTGCTGCTGTTTGGAGGCATGTGGAAGAATATGATGCTGCTGAATCATTCCATGTCCTCCATATGGGTCCAATGAGTGATGGTGCAGTGTCAAACCAGCTCCTGAGTCCCCACNTGTCAAACCAGCTCCTGAGTCCCCACCTGTGCCTAGCCATGCCACTTTTTGGGCCATGACAGGCAAAACAGTTGGCACTTTGCTGCCAATTCTCGAGCAAAACTGCTGCTGTTTGGATGCATGTGGCAGAATATCCCTGATGAGTTTTCAGAGTGGTCCATGAAATCTGGATTGCATCAAATAGTTGTGCATTGGGATATAAATTAACTATTAGCAGTACAAACTTATAGCGTGTGAAAATGATTTTTTCACTCAAACGTACAATATCAACATCGTTGGTCGAATTTTGGTGAAATGTAAGTAGTAAGTCAAATGTACCCCGAGTCCTGCAGCAAATGTAGGGCAAGTACACACTAAAATCATGAAATCTAGATTGCATTGTTATGTTTGATGCAATCTAAATTTCATGTGAACCTCACTAGGGATATGATGCTGCTGAATCATTCCATGTCCTCTGGTCCTAAAGACTCATTTTGCATTTGCAATCCAATACTTTAGTTAAGCCAATGGCCGCTGCGTATGATTTGATATTGACCCTTTTCTAAATTGGACTCTTCTGGACATAAAGTTATATTGGACCGCTAAGTGTTTTCGGCCTCCTCTCGCACCACACAATCTCCTTGCAAATCACCACCATGGCAACCCTAACTCCGTTGCCATAGTGCTCGACAATAGCAATCGCCGCACTCCAGACTGCGACAGATGCTTCCTCAACACCCTACCGGCCATCCTGTAGCTGCGCAGTGGCTGTGCATCAGTTCTCTGCATGTGCCAATCGCCTGCCATCACCACAGCGATGGGACACCTCGCTCCTTGCACCACTGGCTCAGTATATGCTCCGACATCTTTCCAAACAATAGCTGCCGCCATTCTGTCGGCACTTATGATTAAGTAAGATGATGACCCAGCTGCAATATACAGCGATTTGGCAAGTCTGGAATGTACATCATGATCGATGAGGTTGCCTGTTTTTATTCACATTCATTGCTCATCGCAATTCATCGAGCATAAAACAATTGCAACTGGACCCGCCAACATCGTCCTATTCATCAGCTGGCAACATTGCCTCAGTACTACTGTTGGTTGTTTCTTTGATAGAATTCGGACAAACATCATCAAGCACCAAATGAGCACAACTGGCAACTGGACTGAGAACACTCTTACAACCTGAGACAATACATAATGATAGAGATGACTACGAAGCATCAAAACGACTGTTGTGATTTATGTAAATAGAAAACAAGCAGAAAGTGACAATCAATAAGAGTGCCAATGATATGGCAATAGTAACTATCTAAATCAGTAGAATGCAGACTTCATTGTGATGTTAAATGTAAACTAAATTTATTGAAATAGTAATATCTCAAAGTTCAGCTACTACTTTGTTTTTCTTTGCTGTTTTTATATGAAATGATAATTTCTTAATTGCCGCTAGATGTGTATATCCTCCGATGGTGAACAAACATCTAAATGCCAACAGGCAGATTCAAACAACAACTGCAGGTTCCGCGTCAAATGCTTCATGTTGCCTTCTGAGTCGTTACTTCCAGATGACTTCCCAACATCACGATTTTAATTGATAGATTTGATTGATTGTAGTTCTTGTGTGTGAGACAATGAAAATGAAATCCTTGACACTGCAAGTGAATTGTATCAAGGTTGATTGTTGAGTATTTGCACATTGCACAGTTTGGGCCTAGGTTGCAAATTCCGGCGGAATTCCGGCCGGAATTCTCGAATTCCGTTCCG
>JALLPI010001201.1:0-20124 GCA_036939935.1 Cyclotella atomus
AGTGTTAGTGTTATCCCACATGTGAGGACTGTAGGCTGTATTGTGTACTGTACCAACTGTTGTGAAGACAAACATAATATCATGTTCAACAACACATGAGACCGAGACCTTTATTGTGCGAAGTGCAAACTCTGCAGCAGTAAAAATCACTGAAGTGCCCATCATTCTAACTCACGCTTACAAATTTTTTGGGCCAAATGCACGTATTCAACAAAAAGAATATCATGTCTCATTGTACTTCTGCTTCCTCCTCTCTCTCTTGTATGGCGTTGTAGAAACTTCTTTTTTGACGTCATGTCAATAAGTACTTTGAAGAGTGAGTCTTACTTACACTACCAATGCTTTTCCAGTGTAAAACCGCCGTGTCTTTTACTGTGCCGAAGCACTAGCTGGTAAAATAATATGTTCCAGATCCTTCTTGCAAAATAGAGAGTGACTTTCGTTTGAATTTAAAGCTCAAATGAATAAATGCCTTCACCAATCTGCTTGAAGACGATCTGCTATACTTGGCATCTGTCATTCACCAATGCAAAGATGGGTCTAGAGTGAGCTTGAAAACATAACAATCAACTGGGAATGTTGCACACGCAGCAACGCCTTCTCGCACAGTTTTTTGTCATGAAAAAGTAATAAACCTAAAAACATTTTTATCATCCAACAGTGCTAGTATCAAAAAGCATTAGGGGTACAATTATGGGGTGTGGGGCTTAGAAGGGTACCAAAATGGAATTCACCGAACAATGGCAGTATTGTCATTGCTGTAGGCTCTCCTGCGTGCATTTGTTGATTATAATGAAATACATTCAGTAGGGGTACTAAATAACGATATCTTTACATTTGATTCAAAGTACTCAGCTAGCAATCTAAAGCCTAAATTTACAACTTCAACACAATACACCCCTACCAAACCCGCTCTTCTATCCCAGCTCCAATAATTTACTCCATTCTCACCCTCAATAAGTAACATGCACCATCTCAAACAATGACATCCACCCACCTAACCACCGGAAAAACAACCCCCAAAAAGATCCTCCAAACCTCCACATCCCATCCCTCCTCATGCCAATAAATCAACCCCTCCTCATCCACATGATACCTCGTCCAACCCGTCCACGGCTCTACATTCGGATGCCACGGTAAATTAATCACACCCCCTAGTGTCCACTGTACTGTGATGGCACCGCAGTGTCTTTCTCCTCCTTTATTGTCGAATGATATGGAATCTAAAGAGGCGAAAGATACTTTGGAATCAAACAATTGAGCCGCGGCACTGAGATATTTGCGTAATCCTCTCACGGGCATGTCGGGATCCGGACCGGTGAAGAGGCAGTCGTCTCGGTAAATGGTTGTATCGAGTCTTCCTGTTATATAGTATCCCTTGTTACTATTGTTGCTGCTGTTGCCATTGTTGGTATTGGATGTCCAATCATTTTGCACACGACAAGTCAATTCCTCTATTGACAAATGCCTATTCTTGACGGCAGTCTTTATATGACGTCCGGTGGGTATACACCCCGGCACTTTGAATGTAGATTCAATAGTAGAGAGTATAGCAGGATCGGACAATCCCAGAGATTTGTGACGAATGAGTAAGAATTGGAGGAGGGTGGCCGTGCCATCGAGGCAGTCAGCGATGCGTCTTCGGAGGAAGGGGCATTTGATTTGGAGTTGGGCCTTGTCGTAGAGGTTGTTTAGTGTTGTGTAGAGGGAGTTGGCGACGGAGGATTCGGAGGAGGTTGATGTGGTTGCTTGAAGATGCCGCTGCTGCTTTGACTGTGGTAAATAATTGGGAAGAACAGAAGTGATTGTTAGATTAGGTTGGTTGGAGACTTGTACAAGCCAGCTTGGATAAAAGACAAGGAACTACGTATAAAGATCAGCAATAAACAATCTCCCAGCATGCTGAGCACCTCTAGCACGACCTTGGGCAAGTAATGAAATATTTCGAATGCACGACAGTTGCAGGAGATATCTAACACCGAATACTTTCACTTGCTGATTTGTCAGCTTGGACAAATAATTACAAAGAAACTCTACAGATAGCCCGCTGAGCTACCCTGCCCCCGCCCCGCCTTCAGCAGCTAAATCACGAAATCAGTTTCAAGCACTGCTCGTAACGAAGAAGTGATGGCTTCACAAAACAGCACAGTAAATACAACGATCAAAGAGAACACTTAACGACTGAATCAAATTGTTTAACTCAAGTCACCAGGTATAGCATTTGTATGGGCACAGGAGCCCGCCTGATCCCGCCACAACAAATTACATGACCTACACTGAGCTTCATACTCTTGATTATTATTTACTTGGCAATTCAGACAAATGTGGCAAAACGAACGACAAAAGGCTCTACAGAGCTCTCAGCAGCTAGATCATCACCACAGAATGCAGCCAGCAACGGCAGCAAATAAAATCAAACAAACGACACAGCTTCACTTCAGCCCCTGAAATAGCTCACCACCAAAGGCTGTCCCCTATTCAACAACGAAGCGGGAGTAAACGAAGCAGACGGAGAGAGCATCACCGCCGATAGAAGGAGGACGGTGCGTGATGCGTGCGGTCGTTTCATTATTTGATGAAATACGATTTCGATAACAGAGAAAGGATGGATGGATGTAGCGGAACGGATTTATATGAATGTGGTAATAGAGAGCAGTTAGCTAGCTAGCGATGCAGTGGATTGAGTACAGTGTTTGTGTGGCCATTATCAAGAGGCGGCGGCCGTCGACATGGTTGATGTGTTATGTTGTTGAAGACACACATACGCACAAAGCTGTTGAAGCAAACGTGAAGCGAATCCTGCTTAATTCAATTGACAACTGGAAGTAAACGGCTTATGTAATTGAGGAATGGATGCAGTAAATTGGCTAATTGTCGAGCCAGACAAATCAAAGACACGAACAGCTGTTTGATCGTAGTGACATTTGTGGCGTCATGTGATGTCAAAAGTTCCCATTATTTTTGTGATGTCGGCAAAATCGGCCAAAAGGAAGGAGAACAGAAATCAAAGAAGAGAGGCAAAGCAAAGAGGCGCTTGTTGCCGTCGCCAATCAACCAAATTGATTGGTAAGTAGATAGATACCAAAGAAACTGTGTTTATTCAGTTAGGTATCTAGTTAATTTGCAAACTGCGCTTTCGCTTTGCTCGGATATTGGATTTCAGTTTGCTGTATTGTAGATTATAGATTGTGTGCATGACTTTTTGTGTGGATGCCGAGCGATTTGTTGGCCGGCAATATGAATTGAAATCGAGCCATTTGAGGTGACGTCTCTGGTGGAATTATCGACTTTGATTGGATGGGCGTGGCACTAGATAAAGGGACTTTAATTTGCGCATCCCTCTAGAGAGAGAGGATATCAATGTGGTAGCTTATTTAGGCAGTTATTTTTCTAAATATTCAGACTTGTGTCCAGTCCTTTCTCTAAGAGATCTATGCTGTCAAAAACTATTCGTTGATGTAGACGGGCTGCTTTGTAGGTGAGGGGGAATCTGAGTCTCGAGCTTGAGCATTTGTTGTTTTAATTCGAATTATATGTCTCCCTTTTGTTCCTGCCAGGAGCAATAGCAATACGCTGGATTGACATGACCCTCCTCAAAGGTAATGATGACAACCTAGTGCTTCGTATCACTGTAGAGTCAATTCGTGGATCTTTTTGCCCTGACATTAATTCTGATGTTGATTGGGAATGATTGGGTCAAGCTATATCACGCCGTGTATATCTGAAAATGTTGTATCTTAAAATTGAGAGAAAAGAGCACATACCATTGGACAGCCCAGCAAATGTTCCTTTGAACGATACTCAGACAGCCGCGCGCAATCTTGATATGTTGCTTATAGGTTTGAGTGGAAATACCTCTGTTACGTCTCTTGAACTTCATTTGGTTCCCGAAACCCCGACGCTGGTTTGTGTTATTTGATGCAGCATAACAACAACTTACGCAGAATCACGCCAGTTTTCGAGAGGCCATTGCTTGAGGAGCAATACCAGTTACTATCAAATGCAATTGGTAACATTATCGGGTCAGTAAACCTCGATCTGAAGGGGTGCATTTTTGGAAATGATCAATCATTCAATAGGATCGTCACCAGTTGCACAGGAGTTAAGAGCCTGAAGGTAAATTGCCACACACATGAGAATTATGCTGCCGTTGCGGCTCTACTTCAAGATCCTCGTGCCAAACTGGAAAGTCTCAAAATAGAATGGGGAAGGTTGCATGGAGAAGGTTTTACCTTGATGAGACCCAGCCTGATTGGCAACACCACCATGAAATATTTAACTATTGGAAGGTTCGATGATGCTGAGGGTCAGTTTCCTACCATTCTTTGCGATGCTTCTAGCATCGAAAGCATCTGCAACTCGAACTGAATTATGTAATGTCTCGAGTAGAGATCCAGTTCGAAATGGCACAATACCTCCTCTGTCAAACGTCAAAAAGTCGTCTTCTGATCACAGTATTATCAAAACAACGAGACAGATTATGACATATCCATCATCAATAAGTGGTACATTGTATTAACGATGGCTCTTGATAGATAAGTGTGTACATGTTGCTTCTATGGAAGTGACGGCAATACTTCTGACAAACGTCAAAGAGTTTGATCTGTGCAAATCATATCATTTCACGTAAACCCAAACAATACAATGTCACGGATAATCATACCCAATATCATTAGGAGATGGGTGCATGGATATTTGATATTTTACAATATGCAGTTATGTTGACTCTACAATGAATACAGTACACTTTCACTTGTCCTTTCTCCCATGATTGCATAATAGAACCACTGTATAATATATTACACACTTTCCTTTATGCATAAAAAATGGAGTTAAGTTAGACTGCCAGTTGTCCCAATCATGAATGCACCACAACTCCAGCACGAACTTCAAGTGAAGATCTTCTTATTTGAATTTGCGATCAGTTGTATCTTGTTTCCAACCTTTCACAGAACTTTAAAGTACACATAACTTTTCATGTAATCAGAACCAAACCACCAATACAGCAATCATTGTATAAGCGCATCAATTGCAGTTTTACACCCCGCGTTAGCAACAGGAGCACCTGTCGGTGAACCACTAGCCCCAAAAGTAGGTGATACAGTTGGAGCATTTGTCCAAGCCTCAAACTGTGTGCTCATTGTACCCATCAACGCCTTTGTCTCATTGAACTCTTGCGTACTAATGAGTGGTGCTGCTACGTCCCTCTCGTTTTGACATGACTACCGAGTACGAATAGGCAGGATACCCAGTTTCATTATACGTTCCACTATTGCATTCAAGTTCCGAAGGCTCAGCTTGCTGAAGAAAGAGATTAAAGTCCGTATCCGTTGCCAAGCTGTAACAAGTAAAATTACTGTTTGGAGAGCTCGCTTGGCAATATTTGGTGTACCCCATCCCCACTGGCTCTGGTTCTAGATCGCGACAACGATAAGTTACACTTGCTTGTGATGGATCTCCTGCCGTCTCGACTTATGTTTCCGAGTTATCAGTGCTAAACCTGGTGCGTCAGGTCCAAACCCTGAAATGTAGTTGTACAGAAAATGCATGGAACATGGCCTTCTACGACCGACTACCGACTCCGAGTACAGGCATCATATGAGATGTGTGAATCATTTCTCTCAAATAGGCCCATTGCGATGAGGGCAGTGCCGTAGCTGGCCGAAAGATGATTCCAACTCACCGACACATCGAAAGTCATTGAAAAGTAGCTAAATAGTGCGCAGATGATTAACACGTGTTACCTCTCCGACGACAAATGTCTCTCCTCTCAAGCAAATCGAAGCCAATGGGCAGTGCACTGCTACTCTTTTGCATTTATCCGATGCAAGACTACAATTGCTTCTCTTTGCCATGTCACTTCCAGCCTCCTTGCCAACGATACATTCCTCGTCCTCCATTTCCTCCCACATGAATCTCTATGTCCATTTGTGCTCTCTAGCTCATAAATTTTCCTTTTGACTTCGTCTGAATATAATGAACCAACGCCCCGTCCAGTCAGTAGGCGACCTCCACGAAGACTGGTCATCTCAACGCAAGATGAAATCACAGGTAGCCTTTTCCAAGTATTCAACCTTTTATCGCTATCAGTGTGATTCGTCCTACAGGTCCAGAATGTCTTATTCAACCTCCGAAATCAAGAAATTCCACTCTCGGGCTCAGCGGGAAGGGTTACGCATCAATCGCCTTCTAGCTTGTTGTCCTCCCAACCAAGCTGGAACCGCCATCAAACTTCTCGTCACGAATCAAATTCTGACTGAAGATGAGCTTCTTGGCATCGAGACTTTGATTGGCGAGGGTGCTGTTGAGAGGACGAAGCTCAAGAGATGCGAGCATGCGGATTTGGTCCTCAGTACTCAGATGCGTATGCGAGAGAAGAATGAAGAAGACGTAGGCAAGTTGGCTCGGATTGCATCATCAAATAGCAAGAGGAGTTTTCAGAAAGCCCGTCTTCGAGCATTGTTAGCAATGTAATCGAGACTGTTGGTTTGCCGGATTGCAAGGGAACAAGTTGTTGTGTTCATTCAGGTGAAAGTAGGATACACTTGTGAGATTGTAAACTGTAGTCGACTTGTCATGGGGGCCAGTAGAAATTAGAAATAGTTGTGTAAAGTAATACCATCATGTACGATACAGATGAAGTAGTAATCTGATCCAGCACCAAACTCAAAATATTACTATTGATTTAGGTAGGGCCTACTACCTTACCCTAACCCTTTTAACTTTGAGCGCTTGTAGTTGACTGGAGTGTCACAAATGTTACAACATTCAACCACGCTATCTTAAGTTGCTTGTGTTTTGTTTATATCTGAAATTATGATCCTGTTTCTGTCTTACGAACTGTCAGGATATCAAGGTTGGCATCAGACATCCACCTCTTTGCCAGATTTGAGGTAATAAGATCGAGCCTTGTTGAGATGCTCAGACTCTGTTTGCTACCATTCTACGTGATGCTTCTACTTCTATTATTGAAAACATATACAGCTACAACTCACACCATATCTTGGAAAGTGTCGTGATAGGAAATCCTTCTGAAATAATCATCTGAAATGAACAAGTATGAAGATTTGAGTCGTGCTATTTAAACAAAATTTCGGAGTACAACTTCAGAGGTCAAAGGGGACTTAGAATATCCCGCCAGAGGTACTAGTATGATAAGGATTGGAGGCAGTGGTATCAATCCTCAATCCCAGTTTCGTACTCATTTACAAACTCAGCTTGATTTAAAAGCACAGAGATTGCTAACAAACCTCCATTTTGTTTACGCCTGTGGTGGTCAGGCTGTGATTTTGTACGTTCAACGTCCACGTTTCACATTCTGATCAAATCACAGCCTCGGTGTTGCTCGTGACACACGGCAAAACTGATCAAAGATCAAATGAACTTTGTCAAGGGCTTAATTGGTTATTATCTCAATCACAGGTCAGCAAAACATCATATTTTGACTATATGTCACTGTTCCTGTTGTGCAACAAATAGGGCAAGCATGGCAAATTTGCTTGAACTTGAAATGTCCTCAACCCTCAACACAATGGTCATCATCTTTGGCTGTCACATTGAGGGAATTTGATCATTGCAGTTGTACCATACTGCAAGGTGGAACAAAAAAATTGTCACTGCTCTAGAAAAAACAGGAGCAGTGTGGATCTTTGCATGCATGGACCCACTCTTGCTGACTGCTGACTGGTGACTCACCTGACCTGACATCGGCCCTAACATCTGCCTTCCAATGATTGAAGCATATCTTTGATATCGTAAATTTGAACTCCTTTCGCTGACTCTAGTATTGTCATGTGCCCAGCATCAGCATCAGCATGTCCTCGTAGTTGTTTGTCAGACTAATCCCTCCATCCCACATTTGCTCATGACAACATCTTCCGAATCCTTGTCTCTTCATAATTTTAGTACCAGGTCATCTCTTAAGCATGTGGCATATATCTTGGTTACGGTTACACCATTCTTTTGTCAATTGTTTACATAAATGTTTTGAGTGGTTTAACTCTTTGCATGCCACAGCAACACGCTACTTTTGTATGTACGTACTATGTAAAATAATGAGGTGCAAGATTTGCCAATTATCTATATGCACATTAGGATCCTAATATGCATACTAGGCTGCTCAATTCAAATATGCATAATAGAATCATAGTATGCATATTAGGATCCTACTTGCCCAATTCCCAATTCGAATATGCATACTAGCATCCTAGTATGCATATTAGGATAAGTGTCAAATCCTAGTATGCAAACTCCACTGAAATAAACTCTATGGTAAAATCCAATTCATATGTTGATTTCATCCATTAACATTGCTATCTAACTGACATATGCAAACACATAAAACACGCCATCCATCCTAGTCATTTGTATTGTTTAGGCATTTTCATTTTGGATTGTGTCCCCCGTGGCATTATCTAGTAAAAGGCTCGTGAGCCAAAATAAGCCGTGGCCCGCAAAGAGTTAAGCTACTTGCTCAGATGCAGTACCTCCTATGCCATCGCATTACTCACTACACAAAACAGAGATCCCTGTGGTGCTTGGTGAGGGTCAAGTCCCATGGAGTCAGTAGATATGTCATCTCTTACGTGCCAAGTCAGATTACACGTCAGCAAACGGTGTCAAGGTAGAGCTTAAAAATAGAAAGCTACTTTGAGCTAAAGTACTTCATTATCTTCGTTACTTACTGTAAAATGCAGTGCTATTCTCTGGATTTCTGTTTTGCCTCCTAAGCTTTCGACCCGACGTCATCTCTTTAATCGGCTCTTCCACAACTTCCGACGATGTTGTAGATACAAAAGCCTGCTGCCTGGAAGAGCCCTCACAATAATCAATCATATCATCGCAGCTGAAGCCATTGCCCCAGATATCGTGCGGTAAGATGGCTCCATCGTTGTTCGTTGTTTGCTGTAGCGGTTATTGGCGGGCCTCGATACTTTTGCAGATTGCCTCTAGCGACTGCGCTTTCTAAGTGCTCAATTCGTATGAATGCTTGGGTTGATCTGTTAGTTAGTTGCACCACTTGTTTCAGATGATGGCGGATTGCTTTGAAGAAGTATCTAGTGGCAGTTCGTGGGCGAACAGTGCTCGTGTCGCCTGTAAATTTGACTCGAGATTGCATAGTGAATGTTGTTTGAGCTAGATCCAAGCGTANAAGACTGAAAGTTGTGATGTTTGCTGTTGCAGCCCGAGCTTATCATTCTGATTATTTGAGTCCAGTACATCTAATCTTTCCGTGATTCTGTTGTGCACCATGAGCAGGCCAGCAAAAGTAACAGTTTCATTGCATTGGCTATAGAAACTTTCTCAACAAAATGAGGAGTAAAAGTAATCGTTCTTCAGTGCCGAGAAATTCGTCTCGAATGCACTTCATAGCTATTGTAATATCGGCAATATCATCACAATCAACAAATGCTTTCAGTCCATCATCATCAAGTACTCCAATAAAACACATACTTGCAAATACACAACAATCCAAGTACAATCAGCATCCACCGAGCCATCTGCAGACATTTCAACAACAACAACAATACAACAATCGACACTCCTTTCTACGAAATCTCTCACTTCAATCCACTCAAAAGGAATCATCCCAATCCAACAACCCCAAATATCCCATCGAACCACGAGTCTACCCCCAACGCTACACCCAACTAGCCTACCTCTCCCTCCTCGCCCTCCTAAGCGATTGGATCTGCTTCTCCCTCGCTGCCTCCCCCTCCTCCTTCGAGGCAGCCTATCCCACTGCCTCGGCGGCCAACCTCATTGATATATTCCTATTTACCAATGTGGCATCTTGTTTTTTGGTTACGGATGTCGTAGCGAGATTTGGTTTGGGGATGTGTATCAAGGGTGCTGCGGCTATAATGACTTTGGGGTGTTTGCTTAGGAGTGGATTGCCCGATTTTAGTTTTATGGCAGCTAATGCTGTTGGCGGTGGTGACGGTAGTATCGATGTGGGTGTGGTGAATATGGCTCATTCTTCCGTATCGATTGTNTGCTGTTGGCGGTGGTGACGGTAGTATCGATGTGGGTGTGGTGAATATGGCTCATTCTTCCGTATCGATTGTACAAGCTGCAGTGGAGGTATCGCCCGATCCGATATCGCAATTGGTCTCGACGGAATCACTTACCGAAGCTTCGAGATTGGCTGGATTGGAACCGTACCCTCTGTTGGTACTCGGAACGATATTGGTGGGGTTTGCACAGCCGTACTTTCAATGCACACCGCCCATGCTTTCGGCTACGTGGTTTGCCAGCGATGAGAGAGCGACGGCTACTGCCACGGCATTGAATTTTAACCAGATTGGGATTGCTATTGCCTTTTTGGTGGGGGGTAGTATGGCCAAAAATGAAGTGGGGATTCATGATTATTTTGGGTTGATAACAGTACTCTGTGGATTGGTAACTCTTGGTACATTCGTTCAGTTTGAGGAGAAGCCACCCAGTCCACCGAGCTATTCGGAGATTGAAAAGATGATGCGTGGCGAAAGAGAGCCTCCGTTTTTAGAGTCTGTCAAGAAACTGTTTGGTATTCCGGGGTTTAGTATTCCATTGGCGGCTTTTATTTGCTCTATATCCATTACAAATATTGTCGGGACGTTTATTGATGAAGTGTTGGAGAGGGGTGGTATCACGGATCAATTGGGTGTAGATTTGGCTGGGGCGGGATTTGAACTTGCAATTTTACTGGGAGGTATTATCATCGGGGGTTATGTTGACAAGACAAAACAATACAAGTCTGTTACTTTGGCGTGCTTAGTGGCCACAATGCTCTTTGTAATACCATTGGGGTTGACGGATCATATGCTCGGGAATGAACCGGTGCTGCTTGTGCTGGCACTTCTTGGGCTTGGTGTTTCATGCGGACCTATACAACCGATCAATGCCGAGCTCGCGGTCGATGTAACCTACCCAAGTGACGAGACTGCAGTAGAAAGTGTTCAGCAAGTGGGTGGCAACTTGGTATCAGCTCTCATGGTACCAGTGGCAGAATGGGCATTAAATCAAGACTATGAGTTCTTCAAACAGATTCGACCTTTGGATTCGGACATTAGAGGAGATGTACTGTTGTTATTCACCGTGGCTGCAGTGACAATAGTTTACTTTAGCTCATTCGATGCGCCGTTGAGAAGAACATTGGCTGATTCAGAAGAGTAGAGTAGCACACTTTAGAGGGCCGAGGCTAGAAATGATTAACTATCGTAGAAGCTATTAGTATATTGAAAAAACAGTCATTCGTGAGCGATTGTACGATTCCACTTCTGACGAAATTTACTCATTGCACAGCAGGCGTTTAGGTTGCATTTTCACAATCAACGTCAGGTACTTGCGATGTATCTTGTCACCGTAGGTTTTTGAGACTTGAAACACTAGTTCATCATCTTCACGTATCTAGTACTGTTTGCTGACGAGTCTCATTCAAATTGCGCGAGCGCCGAGCCTTTCTTTTTCGCCAACAATGCTATAACTTCTTTCAGTGAGATGTATTCGATACTAACTTTGCGTTGAGGTTTTCTTTCCCTCAACGACCCTGTCTTAGTATCATCCTGCAATGACGAGATGCAACGAACTATTCCATCCTTCAACACATAGTTCTGATCCACACACCGCTCATGAACTGTATGATGACCTCGAGGTGCAACAACGCGTGCAAGTGACTCTTTTTCGATCGTGCCATCAGCGCTTTTAGCACCTACGTTCTCTTGGGCAAGATTCTCTTTATTGTCTCTTGCCTACGATAGATATAACTTGTTTGTTAGAGCCAAGCATTGTATTTGGTAAAAGTTAATAGAAACTTACCGAGTCAATATCAACCCTAACTGCCTGAGGATTCATTTGAATCGTTGGCTTCAGTATGTCTAATGCTGCTTTCGATAATGGAAATCATTCAGATGGCTTGGTAGTCAAAATCTTGGCCACTCTATCTAGATCATCGCGACCAGGTTGGATTCGTGCGATTCGGGATGCCATCTGTTGTAGCTTTCGTAGATGAGGGTCTTCAATTTGATTACAATAGTTGCGAAGCTTGCTGTTGCGGTCTTCCAGTAATCAGCTAGAATCGTTTGGCGAGAGCTCTCGGCACCTCTTACATCGCATAGAGAGTAATTCATCTGTTCAGCTACACGCAATAATTTGCAGATCAACGACTGCTTTTTCGCTGCCAATTCTGTCTAATCCGGAACGACCACAAGGGAGCCAGAACCCTTCAATTTGAGACACTGTAGTAAACATTCCATCAGCTTTGGTTTGGTCGAAGCTCGTCTACTCGCGCCACTGTCTAAGAAAACTCGAAACCTGCCCGTTTTTAGCACATTCTCGCCTGTGGTGGTTGGATTGTCGACAGGCATCTGATGAGTTGTCTCACTGGTATACGAGATGCATCCTCGCCCATTATTGACTCTGAACCAGGCATCACACGTTAAAAAGTTGAATCACAGGGATCATCAGAAGTGCGCAGATACGAGACGGGAATATACTTTTGTTCCTCTGATAATGTCGACCACTCAATGCTCTCAAACTCTTCAATGAATTCTCCGAAGCGTATCAAGATGCTTCTTCCAAAGTTGGCGAAAAAGGGCAATCTCATTGGAATCGGTGATGCCCTGATCTAAGCACTTGCTGATAAGCTGAAGTTCTCGTTTCCCCAAGTTCTGACGAATAGATTCAGCTAGCGAAAACACCTCTTCCTGTTCGTCATTGTTTTCCCCAAGTTGCTCGAGATTCTTTGTGACGTTATTATTGGATGCGACGTCTCTTGTCAAAATCTGACACGCTTCGTAGTGAGCAAGAACTACCACTTGATATGGAATCATAGGTTGAAACAGGGTTCGGCAGGGTGTCAACTTGGCTCTCGGATGGCAACGCCGAATCATCTGTTCTATCCTTTCGATATCACCAGGGCACAAGCCAAACCTCAATGGTTCAGTAGAAACAATGTAGACCTGCTCTCGTTCAACCAGAGATGGATCAGATGATAGAGCTCGGCATAATTGATCAAGCTCTGGACATGCAAGATGTTGAAATCGTTGCGTCTCAGAAACTGAGCAACAGCAATAATTGCAACAAGCTGCCGCATACCATCATTATCTCGAGGAACGACGACGTGGAATTAGGAGGCTGTCGCTGCCAATATCAACGTTGGTACGGAATAGACTCCAAATGATAGCCTCGGCTTCCCTCGACATCTGAAATGTGGTCATGCCTCGTATCAAGTTGTTAATTTGGTGTCGACCTTTTAAGGTTTCGGCAAAAGCAGCATCCTCCTTCTCCACCAATGATTCAAGCATCGCATGAAAATTTTTATGACCTCCGCGTTCTCTTGAATACAGATGCTCGCTCGTTCTCTAGTCGCTTCAGATAGTTCGTTTAGGACGTTTTGTCGTTGTTTGCGTTGATTCTCGTTAACCTTTTGTCGTTTGTGTTGATTCTCGCCGCTCTGTTTGTCTGCGTCATATCTCTCTCTACGATGATAATAATTAGTCTTGCGATATGTCGCTGCAACCATGTACTGCAAAGACAGAATGATCTTCGCCTTTTGATCACCAGGCACTCCGGCAAGTCCAAGTTCGTACAGATCGGCATACTTCAAATAATACTGCTCACGCGTGAGTTCGCTTCGTCTTTTTTTTGCTGTCTGCTAACATCTCCTTCACTTTCTGACTCCTTGGTGACACCTTGGGAGCTGTTTTTCCTTTCAATACTGCAAGGATGTTTCCAAATCTCAATTGAATCCTTGATTACGCAGCTTGGCCACGCTTTGAGTAACTCATGTTGAACCAGCTTGCTGAGAGAGTCTCTGTCAGTTGCTTGGAAATAACCCCCAAGTAAGCTCCTGATTAGATTGAGACACTTTGAGGAGTAGATCAATTGTTTTACATTGTAGCAGTCGAGCCGCTTGATGGAAGGATGAAGATGCGACATGGTATAGTGAAATGAGCATAGGCAACTGGAGGTTATTTTAAATTGTTAAATTCAAGACGGCTCTTTATATGTTCGATTACTGAATCTTTATTCCATTAGTGAAAGATTCTTGAGACCGTTCAGATCATCCATGACAAAATGTTGTGTTGCATACGGAGACTGGTAGGGTTGAGCAGTATTGTCAACATTCTTTTGTAAACGCATGCGAAGACTAGATGGAATCTCAGGCGGTGGTCCGATATCTGTGATAACAGATTGCTCCGTTTTGACTGTACCAGAATCATCCTGCTTAGACTTGTTCTGAGGCGGTTGAGACACGCCGAGCTTGGCGAGTAGCTTCTTAATCTTAGTAGACGACCCGCCACTACCTCGGGTCTGATCCAGTATCGCCATCAACTGATCCTTCTTGATTTTGGCTTCGTGGGCATTCTTTTTGCGCAAGGCTATCAGCTCTTCCTTCTTTTTCTTCATCTCGGCACTCTTTTTATCGTTCAAAGCGACCTTCTTAAGCGTCTCCTGTTGCTGGTAAGCTTGCTGTCTCTTGATTCTATTCAGATTGTCTCGTTTCATGTCCATGAGGATATCACGTTCTGCCTTTCTTAATGCGTTCTCCCTCTCGAGTTCTTCTTGTTGTTTAATACGTCGGGCCTCATCCTTTTCTATCTTACTCTTGACATCATCTTTCAATGCCTCCTCTTTCTTACGAGCCATTTGGAGCATTTTCTTCCGCTTCCGTTCCATTGCTGCGTTTTGTTCTTGCTGTTTCTGCATCTCGGTAATTTTCTCTTGCTTGATCCGAGCCATCATTTCATCATGCTTCGACTGCTTATCCAACAAGGCAGCGCGCTTCTCTTCCTCTTTGGTACGTGCAGCCTTGAGATTGGCCTCAATTCTCTCTTGGGCCTCTTTTCGTTTTGCCTCTGCCACTTGTGCATCCACCAAACGTTTCAACTCTCCTTTTTCTTCCTTTGCTCTTTCTGTAGTGACGATGCATGGCATGGTTAGATAGCTCAGAATCACATACAACGTCACCCAAGAATGCACTCACCCTTTGCATTCCGCTCTTTCATCTTTTGCTCAATCTCTCTCTGCTGCTTCTCCAAAATCCTCTTAGTTTGCATCTCATACAATTCCTGCTTCTTGGCACGCATCTGTTCTTCCGCCCTAGCACGTTTCTTTTGCTCCTTTTCTGCCATTGCCTTTTGTTGCTGTATCTTTTTATCCCTCTCAAATTGCTGTTGCATCTTGAGTCTTTGTAGATGTGCCTCTCTTTCCTCATCGGCCTTTTTGCGCAGTTCTCGGATGCGAGCTGTTGTTGGATTGGTAAGAAGTTGTAATATCCCGAATCATTAGAAATGGGATACAAGTCAGATGTATTCACCACACAGTACTTACCCTCTTCGGCTGCCTTGAGATCACGTTGCCGTTTCTCCTTTTCCCTTTGGAGTTCCCTCTGGACTTGCTCGTCGGCCCTCTTCTTCATCTTCTCATTAATAGCTGCTGATTTGGATTCAAAGGCTAACATGCGAAGCAACTCTTTTTGCTGTCGCCTGGCCACCTTCTCCAACCGCCTCTTCTCGTTCTCAATCTGATCCCTCCCCCCTTCCTCATCCAATCCATGCAAGCTCAGTGTTCCGATGGTACCCGAGTCACCGCTCTCCATGGAAGATGCTTCCATGTGTTGTTTTAACTTGCTCCTTTCGGTACTTGCTAACTCCATCAATTTCTCACGTGTATGGAGGTACACCTCATAATGCATAGTTTGTATCTCGGGATCCAAACCCGGTCGAGCGAAGGAGGCATATTCTCGATTTTGTAGTGCCGATGGATCGATGCCGTGGATGAGGCATGCCTTTTTGCTCAGGGGAGTCAAGCGTATTCGGGACTTGGTGGGACTTTGGTCGGTGATTTTGGTGGCGGTGCGCTGAAAGACTTGATCCAGGCTGAGATTGGGTGGTTTGGATGGGGTTGCGGTAGACATGGACTCCGACATGGTGTGATTCTGTGCGGCACAAGGCAAGATGTGAGCTCAGATCAACAATAACGAATGCATCATTAATTCATCAGTATAATGCTCACCAGCCTCAGACCTAGCGGCCGACTGAGGCCCACGGAGAGCTGGAGAGCTGGAGTCCGCGAGGTTCAGAACAATTATGTCAATCGAAAACTGCAAAAACAAAATAGCATACCATCATAATTTCATCCAAAATTGGCTTTTGACAGGAGAATCACTGCTGTCACAAATCTGTGTTCGAGTGTCGTTGGCGCAGAATAAGTATTTGACGTTTGTCAGGAGAAGCACTGCTGGCTAGAACCTCCAGCTAGTTTCTTCGGATCTCTACTAGAGACTTCGCACAAGTCAGAAATGCATCTCAGAAGTCGGCAAATAGCACTGAGACGATTCGCTTTGCTGCCTGTAATCATTTCAAGTACTGACGGCATCAATGATATAGACATGCTGGCAAATGGAGTCGTCTTGAAGTCACCTCTGAAATAGTACTTTGCAATCTTCTTCCGAATGAATTTAGTCTTATTTGCATTCTCGTTCATATCTGTATATTGAATTTGGTTTCCAATTCTGATCTCCCTTAAACTGTGGTTTGAGTTGTGGATGCTTTCAATACTAGAAACATCACAAATGATATCAGCGAACTCGTCAGCGATATTGTCAAGGCCCCAGCCAATACGTAAGAATTTCAAGGTCTTGTTGACAATCAAACTTGGCTTTATCAAAGCAAAGCACTGTTGAGGCTTAAGATCATGTAATCTATCACTGTCGCGTACTATGAGCTTTTTCAACACCGCACCAGGATCCCGAAGCAAGGAGGCAACCGCAGAGTAGTCGTCACGTGTGCTGCAGTTAATACTATAAGAGTCTTAATCCCAGTACAATTCGCAATGATCCCATTCAACGAATTGTCATTGCCAAAATTGCAATCCCCCATGTCAAGAGCCCTAAGATTGACAGTGCTGCCCACTGTATCATTTAACATTTTGCTATGCTGCACCAAATGACGTAAGTTAATCATAGAAATCATAGGGATGCCAGGATACAACCAAAGTGTAAGTTCTTCTAAGGAGGTGATTTGGGAAATGTGGCTGTGCAGCATCTCAAGATTGTGTCATTTTGGGCGATAGGTCTACAAGGCCATTAAAACCTACTGGTCGACTCAATGTCAAATCGCAGCCTGACAGAATCGCCCCCATATCCCATCATCAGCATCAATGTCGAACTGGAATCTTTCATTTGCACCAAAGCCTTTTCTTGAACTAAATCTGGTAATAACAGTCGGACTATTTTGCTGAAACAGATAGATGTCAAGATCTGTAAGCTCTTTATTCTGCTCCAAGAACGAGTATGCATCAGATAATGACATCTTGAATTTGTTTTCTGTGCAAAGCAGTAGATAAAACACTGTTGTTTCCATGCTGTTGTGTCGAGAGCTGCTTTGCTCTTACTCGGTTGAGAGTCTCTGTCGTCTACTTGTTGCATGACTCATATTCAAAGATGCAAAAAAATATTTGCATATCGTCGCCGAAGCCGCATGCACTGCTGCCAAGCTGCAAGGTCAAGCCATCGAGAAAAAAAACTCAGGGAAGAGGAAGGAGGGTAGAGAAGGAAAAGAGAGGTGCAGATCTAAACGCTGTTGCTCAGTTTAGTCCCTATGACCCGAGCCACACTACATGCCAACCAGGGCGATTTTGAATGGTACATATCATTCATGGACGACTTGTATTCTTCAATCTGGAGTAACATCCTTCATGATACAAGCGGTGGATCCTTGAGGATATTTTCTGATGATATTCACAACATTGCTAAGCATAACTCCATCTTCTGCAATGCTCATAGAAGGGAACTATGTCGACATCTCTTGTTGTCTGATGGGACTAAAATGGTGTTGCATTTTCACAATATATACGGAGAAGGGCGTGAGCCTGAAAATATGATGGCTCGGAGGCTCTAGTATCATATAATTTCCATGATTGATTGTATTGAAAAAGTCGATTGTGGCATTGAACAAGTTGAACGAAACTCTTTTCAAATACTCGATACTTTATCTTGCTCTCGAGAGTCCGTGCGCTTTTCTACAAAAACTCAAGTCAACCACGCAGCGAATGATATGGTGCACTTATTGTAATGCAGTGAAGCATTTCAAAGAAATAAAGCTCTGCAAGTGTAACATGATATCAGTGTAAAGTTACTGAAACAAAGTAAGTATCAAACTTACCTCTGTGTCCAACTGATTACTCACATTCAAAATGGATATTGGAGACCCAGCAATCACTTCTTATGTATGGGACATTGATATTTGTCCATCAGTTAGTGATGTTTGGTGATCAGTTAAACAGTTTACTTTCTGATCTGTTCCGTGAGAACTACACACTTCCACAGCCGATAATGCTGACAGGGACCTGGTATGGCACGAAAAGCAGAAACGAGGTTGTCCGACATCGACACCCTCTATTACTGCACCTTCATCAACAGCGATATTTGATATCTGGTACTTTTGTTTGCTATTATGGATCATACTTTTTGATCGTCATTGGGGTGGATTCCACTGTCTCGAGTCATCAGTATAATATTCTGCAGCAACAACTTGCTGGAGTCTGTGCTGATATTGATACCTGAGCCCAAGAACTCGTCAAGGGACAGCACATCACCTCAATCACTGGACTTTGGTGAACTATCGATGTATCTCCTGGAGTGGCGAGTTCTCTGATAAGCACAGTTTGCGGATCAGGGCTTGTGGCAGCCGCAGCTGGAAAAGAGTCGGGGTTTACTGTTCAAGCCACAGATTTGTTTGACAGTGATCAACTGGCGTTACAAGCTGTCACTTCAATTTTGTTGCAACTCTATCCAGAGGCTGGTGACGCCAAATTCTATCACATTAATGGAGATAGTGTGACACGATCTCAGAATGGCAAATTCAAAGTTAAGTACACACAAGTCAACAGTGTCTTTCGCTAAGCTGTTGCTGTCGCCCTATTGGTTTCAATGGAACAGCAAGTCATCACGACAGGCTACAACACCAACCCCATTGTTGGACCTTCCAAGATCATACTGAACAAACAGCCTATTCTTTGGGATTCAGATGTGTGCAAGATTGTTACATTTCTTGACAATTCCATCAGTGATACATTGACGTTTGAAGTGGAGAAACATCGGTATGGCCCCTTCAATTGCAAATACAATACGTCTTTCAAATCACTGGTCAGATACGCCCCTTTACTGATTATTGTCTTGGACTGTCAATGTATTACTTTGCCACAGCCACTTCCGGACTCGGCAACGAACAAACAAAACAACAAGCTTTCCATGGTGATAATGTATTTTGAATTCAACAAGTCAACAGTTCAGCCAAACTGTGTAACCTTCCTTCAAGGCCTTCCCGCAGTCATTTTGATGAGAAAGCACACGATATCCAACGAAGGCACAGATGCATCTGTGGCGCAATCAACAACTTATGAAATAGTCAATGTCACAATACTCTCTGCTCGAGACAACCTTTTGCTCCTTGGATGCATGGATGACCGAGCCAACGCGGCTCTGGTAAAGGTTGACAGCAATGACAACTTGACTTTTACAAGTGTAGCTCTGGGAATCTTGCAGCCACCCTTACGTGACCAATTGCATTTGGATTTTCAGAGGGAGCTAGGTGATATTGTGCTTCTTTGGCATATCTTGATGTGGCCTCAGAGGAAGCATGTGATTGTGATTGACTCTGTAGTCTCATCGGCATACTGTTGCATGCATCGCACATGGTCTGGTGATTGTTGTTTCGCAGTTTGGTATGGATGGTTTATCAGAACTGCGGTTGGGCATACGAGTAGATTTTGATGTTTGCGCCACCTTGCGGGATCAACTTGTTTGCTTCAAGCATCGCCTAATCCAACCTTAGCATCAGGCTAAACATTTTCATCAATGACTTACCATTTTCATCGGCAGCATTACTGACAACAGCCATATTTACCAAGTTTGGCTTCTCTTCCCAAAACTCCAAGCATAGAGCCCAGCCATCATCTTCAAAGCCCCGTCCATTGGCAATCGGCACCTTTCTCTATGGTGCCACCAGCAGGTCTTCTATGTCGTTCAATGCACACCACGCCTACATCACACCAGTACTATTTGGCTATACGTGCCTTCATGCTCATCTCTAACTGCCCAGATACACGTGTATTTTGGCCACGTCACTATTTCATGAA
>JALLPI010001202.1:0-11224 GCA_036939935.1 Cyclotella atomus
CTTGCTTGAAGCCCCGATAATCCCCATCCTCCAATACATCCAATACTCACCGACGGCCGAAGTGAGCAACTTCGAGGCAGCTCTCAGCTCAAACTCGTGGTCCTGCTGCTGCCTTGTCAGATGCTGAAAGCAAATGCCACGAAAGTGCACAAGGCTATTGCTGAAATCTGAAGGTCATATGCTGATAGGTTTGGTTTGATATACTGAGCCAACGCAGTGCTATCTCTTGGATTGTTTGTGTCCAATAATCAGATTTGGCATTTGGCACATCATGCTCCCAGCCTCCAACAAGTACACATCAGCTACGAACCGACTGCAGAGCCTCCAACCGCAGCTACCAACAGACTGCAGAGCCTCCACCATGTACATATCTTTCATTCATATCAACAACTCTCCAAATAAGTGCTACTCAAAATGAAATTTGGATGACCCGATCTGCTCTGAATCCACCTCACTACTTCCATGCATAATCAAAGAAGTATCAAGACATCAAACGTCATTGCCGGCCTGGCTACTCATCGTAGAGGCGACATGCGATACTGAGACTATGCTGGCAGTAAGGAGACAAAAAGGTCAGGCTTTCGGTGAAAAGATCATTGCCTTGATAGAGTCCTGTATTATTTTACATTTGTTTCTGTTCTTTGCAATGAATCATCTACACTGATACAATGCACAGAGGGGGAGGAGATAAGGAGTATTGTATACTACAATATCCTTACGTTTAGTTTTAGTTTCAAACTCAGCCGAAGCTTTCTAATCATAGATTTTGTTTTGGTACTTCAATATATTGTACTCTGAGTTTGGCAGTCCTCAAACACTCCAGAGGTAGTGAACCTCACCTTACTTGGTCAAGCATGATAAATGGCACTGTCACATGGTACCGTGGCAACAGCAGCCAGTGTGCATCAGTGGCCGACCTTCATCATCTGGACCATCATCATGGCATATCCAGGAAGTGTGGGGCTCTTCCGAGACGATCATGTCCGACTTTGATTTTGTTTTGTGTTATTGATTCTCGGCCTTGTACTGTGAGTTCGATCAAGAGCTTTGGGTACGGGTCTGAAAAAAAACGACAAAGCAGGCTAAAAGCAGCCCCACATGTTTTCTCACTTTCGCTTACACTACATCTCTACTTATGTAAGTACTTTAACTTAATTACTTCCTTCTCTGGCAGCAAATTTGGCAATATGAATATGTATTAAAATAGATTGGGTCATATTTAAGACCTGTTTTACCATAACCATTGATAATTGATGTCTCATGCACAAAGCCTAACGGCTATAATCGCTACTGACCTTATCTGGCAGTACCCAGCACATTAAAGCAAGTACATCATATCAGGGAAATAGGCTTCCCCCTAAGTTATGAATTCCTCTCATGGTTATGATGTCTGTACATTGAATGGCAATGAAGTTAGCTCCAATTATAATAACAAGCAATAAAGTAGTGCCTAGGGACAAAATTGTGACTCACCTGATCCAGATCCAATTACAGTGATAACACCAGTAGTTGTCTCTGTGATGGTACTGGGAAGCCCTTGGATGAGCCTTCTGACTGATCCTGACCTTCTCTATACTCTCTATCTCTCTTGCTCTATAATAAAGGGTGTAGGAACACTTCATTTGCTGGGGCACCAAATGAACACCATCAGCTTGTTAAACCTGCTGGAAGGCAGAAGATATAGTTCTAGTTTTGGAAATGAGTTCCTACACCTGGAGCAGATACAATAGTGTCTTTGGATGTAGAAGGTATTAGTGTTGGAATCTGGTTGCTGCAGACTGCAGAGCTGGTTGCTTGACCCTGATCAGATACAATAGTGTCTTTAGATGAGTTGATGATGACAGGTTTCATTTTCATGTCAAAACCCAAAACCTCTCCACGCCGACCCTTTACCCTTTCCAGTTCCTGTGGATCTACCAGAGCACCTCCCTCAATCACACTTGACTCTTCTTTGCCTGAACTCATTGAGGTGTCCCAAGAACACCAAATCAATTGTGAGAAATTATGAGATTGTCAGCTGGAAACACAGCTGTACTGGGTGAACCCAGTCCAGGCAGCATTCAAATCATGGAGTATGGAGTTGAACATCTTGTTACTGAGTGATAAACCAACACCACTTGATGGATGGTAATATCACAACTACTGTTACCGTTTAGGTTACACTAGTTCCAACTCTAACTCACACTCACTGTTTTGTACTTTAATCTTGTCTAGCTGTAGTATTTGAGGTTGATTCTATGCTCATTATTGTAGCAGCTGCCTCTAATTCTAAAGCTAAAGTCTCCTAAGCTCATACTCTATTCTATGTCGAGTAATTGGATTATAATACTGAGAACCTATAATCTATAGATCATTTTCACCTTGCAAGAACAGTTCTTAGTCATTTTATGGTACGACATAGGTAACATATGCTACGAGATATGAATCAATTTGCAATTTGGGATTTGAGTTGCCTTTTTGACAGGAGCACAATCAACCCAAGCTCAAATTGCTCAGGCTCAAATAATCTTTGTCTTTGGCCAACTTTGTCACAGATCTTGGTGCAGCTTGGTGCTTCTCTCTTCTCTTTTTGTATCTCTAACAGTACAGCAGAGTACAGCTCTAAGTTTTATAAAGTAAACCAAAGTAAACCTCCTTTTTTCTTCTGAAAGGTAAATCTTTGACACATCACTTATCACTTCTCCCTCCTCTCTACTCTCAATACATAAATAATAACCATGACCAAGCCACCTTCCATCCCACCCCTGCCAGTCTCCCAAACCGAAGACGGCTCTCTCGCCACCGCCCCTCTCTCCACAGTCATCAACGCCGCCACCAACGACCTCTATCAAGACTTTTACAACCTCGTTCACGCCGAGATCCCCATCGTCACCTCTTCTGCCATCACTGCCGCCAATTCTGCTGATGCCGCTGCCAAATCGCCCGGCAAGGACAATGATCCTTCCTCTTCTACTGTTGGTGGTGTTGGTGCTAGCAGCAGTAACAACGAGACCCAAACCAAAAAGCTGCGCATGTCAGCCCTCTCCTTCGCCCAACGACGTCACGAACTCCACCGTCGATTGTTGCACCATATCAAATCCACCTCTCACCTCTACGCACTGTCGGCATCATCATTACCCAATTCTCATTCGGCGCTAACGAGGACCAACAATCGTGATTCGTTACCACGATTGGGAGCCACAGTATCTTCAAGTAGTGAAGCTTTGAAATTCGTAAGGAATGCATGGCAATCCGCCGATGAAGCGCAGGATGCACTGTATTTTCATCACGATGGACTATGGCGAAGTAGGGAGCATGTGCATGATGTATTGGGTGCCATGATGGTGTATTGTGGGGGGATATGGGGAGATTTTCCGTCTGATGTGGCCTTGTTGGTGGATCGGTATGAGAATAGTAAGGAGTGTGGGTATAGTGTGGAGGAGTTGGAGAGGAGGTTGGGCTGTGGGGTTAGGAGGAAGTTGGTTTGTGGTGAGGTTGGTGAGTTTGGTGTTGTGGATAGTGGTGTTATAGCAAAATGTATGAATGGAGGTGGAGGGTCTGGTAGTCATCATTGGAAACATGGAGGCGATGATGAGATGCCATTGCCTTGGAAGGTGACCGTGGAACCGGGCGGGACTGCCATTCGATTGACGTATGGTGCTCCGAGGGTGTTGTCGACTGCCGAGGCTTTGAGACAGTCTCTAACGGAGGTCAAGGATACTATGGATACTACTACTGACGTCAACAGCAGCAGCAACAACAACAACAATCTACAACAATACCCAATGGAGGCACGGCTCTCCATCCTCTCTGAAACAGATTCACCTTACTGGAAACTCCTCTCCGTCCAAGTACAATGCTGTCCTAAAACGGGTGAATCCAATCATCAAATCAAGATGAATAAGAAGCAAATGTTTGATTTGCATAGGATTGGTGAACGTGTGATGATTGTCGAGGAGGCCGTTTGTAAAAAGATTATGGAGGAGGAGCAATTGCAGTCTGCAAAAAACCAAAGTGGTGATGATGATGGAGAAGTTGACAAAGCTCGAGATACTAACGCAACTACCATTATTGACACGGAGAAAAAGTCGATAGTGCCAAGGCCGCTCCTCCGTCTCTTTGAAGTAACACACTCCTTTGCATTATCCATGCAACTCGAAATGCTCTCCTCGCAAGCCGAAGCCTTGCGAAGAGGAGCATGGGGCGGTTTTGTTGGTATTCCCACGGCAAATGCCGCTGCTACTGCAAGGGTAGGTGATGGAATTGCCGTCTCGGCAGCACATTTCTTTGAGGAGAAGAGATACGACGGATGTATTGCCGTCATGGCTGTGCATTTTTGGTCGTGCGATGATCGATTTGGTTCACCCAAGGTTGGTGATTTGTCTGCCTCTGCTGCAACTATTGTAAATCAAAGCGGTGTAGATCCTCGTGGTGACAAGATGGAGACCGCTTCGTCTACTGCATCCGTTAGTTATTCCAAGATGTTGTTGGACCGAAGACCGGATGACAACTATTTACCAAATGCTGATTGTAGAGGAGAAAAACGATTGTCACTATGTATACGTGCTGTGCCGATGGTTGGACTCGTAGTTTCACTCAGTGGAGGATCAGATGTGGCTCTATCACTGACAGACTCCAACAATAATAGCGATCATCATATGAAGCGAAACTTGGACAAGTTGCTATCATCTATTCAAGATCCATTTCAGTTGTCAATGAGCGATGCATTGCTTGCTGCTACTGTGCTGTGTGCTCAACGCCGCTGCAGATCGGTGGTAGATGCATTGATTCGTCAAACTGCCAATAATAGTACATCACTGCCATCGTGGATTCATTTAGAAGTGGAATGTGGTGCAATCTCCGTTGCTGCCAGGGTGAATTATTCAACAACCTCGGAAGATGTACAATCTAGTACCAGACCATTTGTCATTTTGTTCAGACTGGCATGTGATTCACGTACCGGGCGGTACATTCCTGTATTTCCACGTCCTGCTTCTCTCCTTCGGTTATTGGCGTGTCATGACGTTTCGGCCAGCGATACTCAAGCTTTGAGATCTGTAGCATTGGCAAATAGTAGAGGTTCACCGGGGAAGAGTAACGATGGGTCGGGACGAGAAGCAACAGGCCGTATTGTTCGTGATGCATTCGATGCTTTGTCTCGATCTATGGATACGTTGGGCAGAAAATGTGGAGTGGGTGGTGAATGGAATGATGTGGACAAGCAATCTTCCTCGTTGAGAGAAAAGAGTGTAGATCAATCTTGTAGGGATGTGATGGTTTCGTTAATGAGTTGTTGCGGTATGGCAGCTGTGTTTGGTGTTGGAGCTATTGCCTTGAAGATTGCTTGTGGTGTGGATCCTGCGGCTGATATGTAAGTCCCTATTTGTTAGATTCCGTTGTACTGATTTACTTGGCTCTCAATTCTAACTCATGATTGCTTCACACACAGTGCTGGCGGACCTATCAAACAGGAATCTAGTCCAGGTTTACTGAATGTGCCACCATTGAGTGTCGTGTTGGGCCAGCGCATGATTGAAAAGGTGGTCAAAGAAGCGGATGGCGAGACAAAGAGAATACAAGAGCTACAAGGAGAGCTGTTTTCAGTGACTGCAAAAGTAAATCAAACCGGTCTGGATTTGGTTTGTTACGATGTATTGACAATAGTAGAATCTGCGTCTGCCGGTGAGTAATGACTGTACTTTCTTAGCATCTGCGTCATCCTTACTCATCTTCTTCTCGATTAAATGCAAAGCTCCAAAAAGGCTCAAATATGCAAGTGTCGTTGCAAAAGATACACCTGATTCCAATCATTTGATTTCTGAACCTCCATCAAAGAAGGCAAAGACATCGTCAAGCAGCAATGCTATATATCATCACACTTTGGATGAAGTTAAGGATGCTGTCAACTGGTTTGATAGCATGATAAGACAGTAAAGGCATCTACTACAATTGATTCAATTTCATTACAAATCATGCATTTCTACACTACTAAACTTTCAATTCAACTGTCACTACACAATCTTTTCTATTCAGCTCTCACTAAAGGAACGTATCTGACCCCCAGTACTCTATACACTTTGAAATCATCTTCGTGAAATCCTTTATTTGGATGCACACCAACAACATCTCCATCTTCGCCTACTCTCTCGACTCGATACAAGTATTGGGTTCCTCTATCGGGTCCAACGGGAATTACCCTAAGGGAACAAAGCATGCATTTTCAATCCTGAATAACATCTGCTACAAGACAAACACGACAACAACTTACATCACTCCACCAACAGCCATTTGACTCATCAATTCCCTCGGAAAAGTCTCTGCAGCAGCACCCACATGAATTGCATTATAAGGCGCACCTTCCGGATAACCCTTCCATCCATCCCTCACCAGCAACTCCACCACTCCCTCCTCCAACAAATCACCATCCTCCTTTCTCATATTGACGTTTGACAATTCCACCAATTGGGGAATGACATCAATACCAATCACCTTACCTTCATTCAACACCTTGGTCTTGTGTTGTACCATCCTACCAAACACTGCGGTTAAATACCCAGAACCGCAGCCTACATCCAATACACTTAGCGGTTTATCCGGATAATCTTGCGATGCTTTCAGCAATGGAGGGAGCAAATCCTCCAAGACGTGAGCATGCATATGAGGTGCGGAGATGGTGGCCCCGTATCCAATGGGTTGGGGGGAGTCTTCGTAGGCGTACTCTTTGTTGAGGACGTAGTTTTTTCGGTCTACTTTTGTGAGTGCTTCGATGTTGATTGGTGATTTGACAATGCCTGCCTGTATGTAAATAGTGGAAAGAGATGAAGGTTAATATAAAGATTATTTGAGAAGCAATAGAAATGCTCATAGGGTAAGTAGTATAGTACTCACCGAGGCCAGCTTGCCAACCATCTCCTTGTGAGTATTGCCATGACACATCCAAGCCCGCATTAGCTTCTTAGGTTCTTGATGAATGTATCCCAAATTATTCGTTTTAGATGCACGAGTTTTAGCAGACGCTGCCACAGTTGCTTGTACGGAAGATATCAATAGTACAATACAGAGAACAATGATGTAGCGATGGTAGGATGATTTCGGTTGCCCTGTTGGGGTATTTCGATGCGGTGACATTGCAATTGATCTTACGCTGCTTAAGTACTGTTCAAACTAGGAAGAGCAAGGTTTCAACCAAAGTAAAGATGGGAATGCTAGAGGTATCTGTCTCAATCGATATCGTGCGCCGCAGTTCTCATCTTCATCTTGTAGGTTCGTTGTTGGGTGCGGGGCGGCGGGCGGGGACGATGATGTGTCTGCGAGACAGCTGTCGCTCAAGACATAAAGCCATCACACAACTTGCTTTGCTTCGTGCGTCATCTCACGTCACACTCTCACTCTCATCTCCTCACCACCAAACCGCCAACCATCACCATCCAACCAATCAACGAGGCACACTCCAGAATCAATCGAGCCACACCCGGTCATATTAGATACTTATAATCGTCAATATCATTGAAGCTGCTTGTCCAATATAAGTATGATCCAACTCTCAGTATACACACACGCAATCATCCTGGCCACATGTCTCTCCATCCAACTACAGCCATCCATCAGCTTCCAACCGCCCAACCCGCAAACATTATCATTGCGCGCACCCTTCAGATTGCCAGTAATCCAATCAACCTACAGCTCTGAAATTCAAGATCCAAAAACAGCATCACATAACAAACCACATGATGTCTCCTTACCAAAGCCCCATCCGAGAAAATTGAACCTCACCGAAATCAGAAACAACCCACCGGGCTCATTGGATCAACATCAACTAAAGTCTTTATGCAATTCTATTCGTTTTGTCAATGAAAATTCTGTATTCACATCCCTCCATGTTCTAGAGCGAATATTGTTGGAAATAAAAGCTCGGGATCTCAAGAATGATATGGATTCGTCAACTCCTGTACTACTCAAGTCCATTCATGTCTTTTCCGTTCTGACCTCTTTATCGAGAGAGACTCGCAAATTGGATCATCGAAAGAAGAAATGTTCACAACATGGGAAAATAGATGCTCGTGTAGTACGCCGATTGCAAAATGTTGTGATGCTTCTTCGACAATTGTCTACAGAAAAGTCAATGTATTTAGGTGAAGGATGTTACAATGAAGATGTTGTTTCGTTTGCCATCATGATTTCGGCGGATATTGCAAAAATGGAAATGAGTGGGGTGGATGCTTCTTTAAAGTTTCTACAATGGATGGAGGAGGATGATAAAGGAGGTGTTGGTGATACTGACAGTGAGTGGGATCCTAGATTGATTGGTGCTGTGTTGAATGGATTGGCTGTTTGGGGGAGAGCTGAGGAGGCTCAGTCTGTACTTGAGAATGCAATGGGTATGAATATGTTAAATGCTAGTGCTGGAGAGTTCACCAGTACATCGAGAAGAAGATTGAAACCTTCCGAGGCGGAGCCCTGTTACAATGCTTTGCTGCGAGCGTATTCCAAACATGCGATAATGCTATCTCAGAAGCAACGCGATGAGTCTACACTGGCAAAGTCCAAGGCTGCGCTCGCAAAAGGCAACCTTATCTTACTGCATCATATGCCAAATGTACCGGAGTTACCCATCTCAAATCGGACTTGCCTTGCTGCCTTACAAGGCTACGGTGCGTTGGGATTGGGTCAAGATGCAGAGGAGCTACTTGCCAAGATTGAGATAATGCTGCAATCCACAAATACTTCTCCTCAGTCAGATCAAGACGTTTCATCAAATCTTGATTCGGCATGCTACAACTCTGTGATTGATGGAATGACACGTGGAAAACAGTTGGAATCCATGGTGAACCACTCAGCGTGCTACAACTCAGTCTTGGATGCACATTGCCAATCTCAACACGAGGACGGTATTGCAAGAGCAGAAGAGCTGTTTCATTCAATGGTAAATCAAGAACCAATTGCTATATCCAATTCTTCCTTGGTTGAGATATTGCCGCCACGAGCGGATTTCATCAGTTATATGACAATGCTCAACACTTACTCCAAGCGGGGTTTGGCAAATGAAGCTGATGCATTGTTGAAGGCCATGATTTCAGCTTCGAAGTCGGATGAAACAGCTCCGCTGCCAACAGCTGCCTCGTACTTGTCCGTGATAAGAGCATTCGAAAAATCAAGTGATGACCGTATACCAGAGCGTATCATGTCATTGCTTGCTGATATGGAGCAATTGCATAAAGAGGATCAAGGATCGAGCAATTTACGAAAACAACCAATGCCCACTCGAGGAATCTACATCTCGGCTTTAAAGTACATGAGTAAACTTGGAAGGGCTATCGAAGCAGAGCAACTATTCAATAAATTGCGCAATACAAATCCTTGGAGTAAGAGCTGGACTGATATCCAAGCCTGCACTCTGGTTTTAAGAGCTTGGGGATGGACCGATCAAGTAACTCGTGCGAAAGCCGCAACGAGGGCAGCAGCTTTGTTGAGTGATCTTGAATCACATGTTGAGAAGGGTCACCTCAAACCTCTCGATGTCAACCTGTACAATATTGTATTAAACTGCTATGCTAAGGCGGGTCTAGATCGCGAGGCTCGGGCTTTACTGAACAATATGCAACCTAATGGAATATCGTATGGGCTGCTGATCAAAGCGATATCCAAAGCCAACATGCCGGATGCAGTAGATAGAGCGTGGAGAGTGTTGGAAAAACTAGGCTTCAACAGCAAAACACGTAGCAAGAAGCTGTCTTCTGTATTCGACGACTCGATAGAACCGTTCAATTCGATGCTGAGACTACTCGCAAAGCGCGGTTTGGCGACTGAGGCAGAGTCATTACTGAATATGATGGATGAAATGTACTACGATAGACTGCTCAATTTTCGGCCAAACGTCCACTCCTATGAGGCTGTTTTGGAAGCATTGGGCAGATGCAAAGAATTGGATAGTGCAATTCGCGCAGAAGCATTGCTTACCAGGATGGATGTGCTCCAGGAGTTGGGTGGTACAATGGAACCAAGTCTCATGGCATTCAACCACTTGATTAACTGTTACGGCAACGCCGGTATGTCAGGGAGGGCAGAGCGTTTACTAGACAGACTGATCAATGAAGTCGATACGATCAAGCCAGATGAGTACACTATCGGCAGCACCATCAAAGCAATCATCAATGGTCGCAAAAGTCAAGAGAATGCATTGACTCGCGTTTCATCACTAGTAGAAGCGGGTAGCGTCAACAATAGAGTCATTTCTACTCATCAATTGAAACTATACACAAAGTTCGGTATGGGCCACGAGGCAGAAGCTTTACTTCGCAGAATTGTCAAACCCGGTATCATACACTACACAATCGTGCTGGATTCATGGGCCAAGAGTGAATATGCTGGAGCCCTAAGTAGAGCCGAAGCCCTGTTTGCCGAGATGGAGACGCATCCAGATTTTCAATTAGATATTGCAGCCTACAATTCAATGATGCTCAACTATAGCACACGAAGTGAAGTGCAAAAGGCCGAAAGGCTGATGGAAAGAATTCTTCTTGATCCTTCTGTGTCAGTCAACAGGAAAACATTTACAATCCTGATCAACGCGTATGGCAATAATCCCCTCAAGACTCTCAATGCTGGAAAGCGAGCCGAGGAATTGCTAGATAAAATGAGAGAGTTGCACGCCGCCGGAAACAATGATGCAGAACCAGACGATGTGACTTATAGAAGTGTCGTCAAATGCATTCGGAATGGTCGGGTTAATGATATTACGGAGCGTGAGAAGTTGGCATTGAAGTTACGGTTGCAATTGGAGAGGTGGCCTTATGATGAGTGAGTTGGTAGCAACGATAATGATGTACATAATGATTACAAGGAGATCACAAGTCCAATCATGCCATAATTTCAATTTCAATTGCTGAATCCACAGCATGCTTCGTTCTCTTGCCCTAATTTTGCAGGTTGGTAAATGTCGAGGTAATGAAATGATGGCTGCTAGCTAGATACCTTTGCTATTTCTTGAGCGCCTGATAGCTGATAGCCGCTAACGAATCCTCCACACAGAATACCCACTGCCAGAGATCAAAAGTCCAATCATGTCACCTATCTCTTGATGTCACAATTGCTATGAATTCACACCGCACTTGGGAACCATCACGCTTCATGTTTTCCTGCTAGCTCTTCAAACGGTCTATCATTGCACTTGCACCGGGGCAATAATTAATTATAGTTACTACGTAAAGTGTGCCCGCAGAATCCGGGTAGGCAAAGCCTAATGTTA
>JALLPI010001203.1:0-13352 GCA_036939935.1 Cyclotella atomus
GAGTGATCGCAGCTAGGCCTAGCTTTTGCTGTGCCCATGTGCTGGGAAGTTGTGAAAGATAGGAGCCATCGAAACATTTGTATGGGTGTGTGGCTTTCCATTTTTGGTCAGCTTTTCGAAATACATTATATGGTGTCTGATGGTTGGTGGCTATTTTGGCAGCTCTGGCGGCGTTAGGTTGATCTAGTGGGAAGGTCGGTAGTGGTAATGTGTTCACATCGTCGATAAAGCGGCAAAATAAAGAGCCGAAACCACCAAATGGGCCAACTGCGATTGGGATGAAAGCTTGGTTAGAATTGATAATCTCACCAATAACATCATCTGGTGGCACGGTCTGTGCTGTGATGGGGTTGGTTCCCCTCTTGGGCGAGCAAACTTCGTCGTCTCTCCATCTCGTAGGCGCAGATCCATTTCATTATATTGAGCAGCTTCTGAGGTGGTGGAGGACGATGGTTTGATCGAATGAATGATGGTAACATCGAATCCGATTCGATTGTAGGGTGTTTTCCAATGACCAGTGTCGAGTGAGTGGTCGAGCCGAATGGATAAGTCAAATGGTTGGAGCCTTGGAAGCAAAGGGACGATGTTGTGCGCTTCGCATTCGATCTGCGTTCCTGAGTCAATCATGCCAACGAATGGTAGATGCGCTTAAAGACCTTGATGATTTCGTCGCGAATGCCGTTGTCAGCCTTGGTTTTGTGGTTTGCCTTGCAGCCGAGGCTGTGGTTTCCATACAGGTTGAGTGTTGCACCACATTTGCATTTGTAGTCTGTGGTATTGTTGATGATAGGGAGCCGGAGTTTTCGTTGGAGGGCTGAGTCGCGAATGCCGTTGCTAGCCTTGGTTTTGTGGTTTGCCTTGCAGCCGAGGCTGTGGTCTCCATACAGGTCGAGTGTTGCACCACATTTGCATTTGTAGTCTGTGGTATTGTTGATGATAGGGAGTCGGAGTTTTCGTTGGAGGGCTGTACGAAAGGTTTGGTTCTTGATGCGGTGTTCTTCTGGAATGCGGCTCATTGTCATTAGTGCCATGGAAGTACGCTTGTCCAAAAGGGCCGGTAGAACTTGTTGGACTTCTTGGAGTGAAACATCTGGGTTGAACAAAACCTTGGATTTCAACTGCCTGGAGCTGTATTCTTTCATTTTCTCGCGGGAGCCATTCAGAGACGCTTTGTAGTGTTGTTGAAGGTAGGGAGATACTTTCAAAAGATTGAACATGAGCGGTTGTCGGACGTTTCCTAGTCGTTGTAAAGGAGTTGGATGGCTGGAGGGAAGCGAGGGCGGGTTTTGTTGTACCCTAACCACACTCCGTCGCGTGCCTATTGAAGGCAACGTTTGGAGGTGGTCATGTAAGCGGTGATTGTGTTGGTGCGGGGTGTTTGGATGCCAAGTCCACCTTCGTTAATTGAGACGTTGGCCATGAGTTGCGCGTGTGGTGGAAGGTTGGTGCCGTTGGTGATGTGGGCGATCAAATTGGAGGTCATGGCACTGAACTGTGTTGCCATTTCGCTGTCCCAAAGCCAAAAGTTGTTCGGAAGGTGTTCGAAAGGGGTGTTGTAGACTGCGTGGCTAAAAAGGTGAGTGACTTTGTGAGCAGTGCAAACACTGAAAAGCCGAAGCGTGGTTTGGACCAGATCACGGACTAACTTGACTGCATCTGATTGTGCCCGGGTGATGGCTTTGTCGATGAATTTGTTGCAAAAGGCAAATGAGCCGACGGGTGCACCCAATACTCGTAGGCCGTCAGTGACTTCGTATGGAACGATGATGCCGTGTTCATTTTTGGTGGTGGAGTAAGTTGCAATGGCGTCTTCTAATGCTACGGCAGCCATGACTTGTTTGATTGTAGTGTCCGTCTTGAGACGTGGGATGAGAGATTCGCCAGTGGTTGTAGTCATGATGCGTGTTTTCTCCTTGTTAAGGATGGCACCAAGGGGTGTGGCGAGTTGCTCAAATTGTTGTAAGAAAAATTCAACGTCATCATGGTGTAGTATACAGTTTACATCATCAACATATCTGAGGATAAATCCGAGAGAGCCAAGATTGTCATCACCTTTGTCGCCATTGAGCTCTGTGTGCTGCGCGTTGTTCAAGGAGTGGTTGGATCCTGCAGAGGATGTCATGGCAGCCTTGAGAGAAACCTTCAGTGACATCAATAATGACCCATGTACCATCTTCTTTTTGCACGAAGGTCTCGCCTTTGCCGTCATAGATGAGATCTGTGAAAGGCTCAAGAGTCGGAAAATTTCCCAGAGTCTTTCACGTGAAACAGCATTGAACATATTCTTGATGTCCAATGAAACCAATGCTCTAGTTGGGAGTTTGCCATTGGTTTCTTTTTTGATGATATACTTGTCTACTGCGAGTTGAATGGTTTTGACGATGATGTCCACGCCACCACTAACCCCAATAGCATAATTGAATGGTAACAGATGATCGGCAAATATGGGAGAATACTCCTTGAGGACGATGATGGCTGCAATGCGGCGGATTGCAGAAGGGACACCGAGTGGTCGAAGCTTAGTCTTGTCATCTGGATCCTTTTCTAAGGCCACAAGATACGTCTGTCGAAGGAAGGTTTGGAATTGTTCGGGAACTTCACCATTGGTGACATGGTTGAAGAACCCGGCTAAGGCCTTGGCTTGGCGGCATTGGTCCAGCTGTGTCAAATCTAATCGCCGAGCTGCCTTGATGTAGAGGTCCAGCGAATCACAGTGGACTCCAGTAGCTTTGAATGGCGGGCATAGATATTGGTAGGCCCAGAACCTCATTTTAGTAGACGTTGGATTGAATCTGTTGTTATGTTGACGTCCGCATGTTATCTTTTTTACTTTACATTGTGAGTAAAAGAGTTAGCTGAAAGAGTTGTTGTTCAAATATCAAATATCACTTAGTAAATCATGTTAAGGCTATAGTCTAGTTTGTCAGTACGAACATGGATCATCTTTCTTAGGCGACAAGAGCACCGCAGTGGACATGCAAAGAGGCCACAGTAGGGAGGAGGTTCCAAATTAAGCCACTAGAGCCCCTTCATCCTCCGAGAGTGCGGAAGGCTTACCAACCAGAGGGTTAATACAAGCAGGGGTCAGAGCCGCACCCGCTTGGCCATATTGGAGTGTTTTGTCGCCATAATACCGGAGTGGCGTCGATACTCCTCGTAGCTACTAAATGCAAGCCGGGTGTATGCCGATTGGGTCGAGGATGGTGCGGTGTCGTTATCGTCGGGGCCGACACACTGAGGCAGAGCAGCCGCCGCAGCAATAGCAGAATGCATTTTGGTCAGCCAGAGTCGACCGCACTACCTTCAAGAAAGAGTTGTTGTTCAGAGTTTCTAGCAGCTACAACAGTAGTAGCTACTGGGCAGTCCAGATGGGCAATACTCATTTTCATTTAGACAGCAGTGACTCAAACTGCTCCTGTGAGGGGTGTAGGTTGAGGAGAGTCCGGGTAGCATTGTTTTCATGCTTTGTAGCTTTACGCAACATAGAGGTTGGCATTGGCATTAGTTAAAAGGTGTACACTGATGCACATTCAACTAATCAGCAACTACTGAGAATACCACATATGGAATAGTGCAGTGATATGGGACTACCCTAAACGGTGGTGCATGAGAATACCAGTTTATAAGACCATTCTACCCCAGTATTATGGTACCTTTATGTTCCGATTAAGCCCTAGTATAATCATTGATCAGTACACCGTTTGATTCCTCTTGACAAGATAATTTCAATGGTGTTTTTGGTTAGCATTAGATCTTCAGCATTACAGATTTTCTTAGAGTATCTTGAGATGTTTCCGTGCTCTTATACATCTTGGCATGAAGATGAAGAACCTAATTGGAACTGTTATGAACCAAGCCAATCTTTTGCTGCTTGTTGCTGTTGCCAATTGCCAATTGAAAGCTATGGGTAAAGCCTGCATCTGCTGGCTCTCAGCAAAATATCATTGAATCCATTGACGGTTTTGGTAACGAATGGCAAATGAGTTTAACTTGACTGCACTCATTGCCAATAGTTGCATACAAATGAGGAGGTAGGTACAGTGATGCTTTACCAGAAGATAATGAAGATACCATATAGATATGCCAAGGATCTTCAGTATTTCCTACAACTACAAAACAAAATGTGGATCACAACTTCGATTGGCTACAATATTGATTGCATAATAATATTAACAAATAAATGAAGTCCAAGTGCTTTGTGTTCCTCCAGATCACCAAAGATTCAGTTTCTGCTTTATTGACAACTGAACAGTTAGTGAAGCTAAAATTTGCTCAAACAGCATCTCTATCTTTGCCATTGACATCATTAATTATTAACTTTATGGTAAGGTTCTTCAGCAGATAGGTCGATCATGGAAACAAAGCAAATGACGACTTGATCTATGGCCATGTTTACATCTAATCTATCTCTGTGGAAGAGCCATTGAGGAAGTGTTAGGTATGGTAGTCTTGAGGCAGAGCCTTTTGCGGGAATTTTCTTCCCTTTCTCCTTTCTTCTCTCATTCTTTCCCGCCAAGAAGGAGCCGGCTTCTCTATCTCTTCTTCTTTTCTCATCCTCATGTCCTCTCCCGTGCCCCGTTGCAGTGTGTGAGCTGGGCTCCTGTGGCTACCATCCCATGTCGTTTGCTATAGTCGGCATTATTTTGTGCGTAGACATGAACATTTGAGGGCGGAAAGCTCGTCGAAACACGCAAAGCAAGGGAAGGCACGCTTGCACCCCGCAGCTGTGTACCAAAGATCAACCATGAAACTTCTGTCCTATCTCTTTCTTCTCTCGACCATTGTCGTCAATGCAAAGGTTCGGCATGGGCATGTAGAAGACAACTATCGCGCACAGACCTCGATCCAACCACCCGAGGACACCAATCACCTACATTATTTCAACGAACAATATGTGGTTAGACGATTACGCTCCAAAGCTGGCAATGGCTCTGGCAAATCAAGCAAATCGAGTGACAAACCGAAAAAGAAGGACAACAAGAAGAACAAGCCGTCTTCAAACAAGAAGAAGCCAAATAAGAAGAAGGAAAAGAAGAAGAAACGACCAACGAAACTACCTACGAGGAAACCAACCAGATCCCCTAGTAAGAGACCGGCAGGTGTAAGTTTGCTTTTGTTTGATGCAACATTGATGAAAAGTTGAAGAACTGTATCTCACTCTCGGTGCTCGGAACTAAAGACCCCAACAAAAATTCCTACACAGAAACCAACAATATCACCCAGCAAGAGACCAACAGGTGTAAGTTTACTCTGTTAGATGCAAAGCTAACCAATTAGTTGAAGAATTGTATACTAAATAAATCTGATTGCTTTCAACTAAAGACCCCAACGAAAACTCCTACACAGAAACCAACAATATCACCCAGCAAGAGACCGACAGATGTAAGTGTTTACTTCTATCACTAGATGCAGCAGCAATCAATACCGAAAAATTGTATTCTGACTAATCTGAATCCTTTTAACTAAAGACTCCAACGAAACAGCCCACAGAGAAACCAACTATATCACCCAGCAAGAGACCGACAGATGTAAGTGTTTACTTCTATCACTAGATGTAACAACAATCAATATCTACAAGTTCAATCGTAACTCACTCTCGATGCTTGTAACTATAGACCCCGACGAGACAGCCTACACAAAAACCAACTATATCGCCCAGCAAGAGACCGACAGGAGTAAGTGCATTCTTCTATCTATAGATTCAGCAACATTAATACCGAAGAATTGTAGACTAACTAAATCTGAATGCTTGTAACTAAAGGCTCCATCCAAACAGCCTACGCAGGGACCAACTGTAACGCCTATCACTGGCCAAATAGATGAACCAATCTATGCTTTCAGTAGTGATCCTCTGATTGTAGCCCTGCCACAAAGCACAGCCGGGACTCTGTTGACATTGTCTCAAGTAAAAAATGATACGGAATATAACATCCCAGTCTCTAGATCGTATGATGGTTTCGAATGGGAGACGTTGCATCCCCTTCTCTTGCCAGTGGAGTGTGCAGCTTCTTGCAACGTAAGGATTCCATCTTACTCTGGCAATATCAGTATGTATTACATTATCGAAGAATTCAATCCACCGGCTCGAACAAAGGAACAAACGTTTGCCAAGCTGCTACTCCAAGGCACATATGGTCCAACTCAAGAATCGCTCCAGGAAGCAATTGATTTAGGATCCGCTGCCGCTTGGGTTCGGGATCAAATGGACATGAAACCAACGTTATTACGTGAGCATTATCGTCGTAGGACCAATGGCTACCTCAAAACGGATTTGCATCATCATGCTCTTCGATTGGCTTGTGAGCCTGGCTCTCGGTGGAATCGGCATGCATTCAACCGTTGGCGTGATGTTGGAAAGACAATCAAAGAAGTCGTTACGGGAACCGGTTCGTATTATCTGAAGATTGATGGGATTGCGAGAACTGAAGTTGCCGCAGCGCCGTCGGCTGAGTTTGGCCTTAATACTTCATATGTCATTTGTCGTGAAGACCTGAATACACGTGCTTATATGTCGGACTTTTACTATCACGAACCGACTGGTCAGAAAGGCAGGTTACTTGTTGCTGCTGATTCTGAATCATGTAGCAACCCGACAGCAAGTGAGTGCTATTACTTATCGTCATTGCATTTTGCGGATGTGTATCTAACTCTTTTTGTGCTTTTGTTCCTTTCGTAGTTGACATGCCCCAGGTAGCTTTTACAAATGCAAAAGACGCGTTTGGTAAAGCAATTCCATCGGTCAATCTAGTTAGCATTGAGGGCGATCCCAATGTATTTGAAGCTAAACTTCTTCAGAGTATCAATCCGTCATTTTCCTGTGATGATTTTAAGAAGACTTGGCCCAACTTTGTTGAAGATGCCTCAACAGGCTTGTACTATGTTGAAGATCGTAGATTTGAGCTTTATGACAACACAGATGGATCAACTACCGTGAAGAAGAGGTTACTCGACGGTCGATGCCCACGAACTCCACGAACATTTTTGAACGAAGATACATGCTTTCCCCGAACAGATTGCAGCCCTCCTGTCTATTCTGGCGAAGTTACTCTTAATGCTGAGAATCTGCGCCAATTCTACGAGATCGATGGACGATATCTCTACCGTATTCAAGGTCTACCTCTGCTGGATACACCCAGCCCATGCGACACCAAAAACAACCGTTTTGTGAGAAAAAATGCCGGTCAAGATAGCAGTGGCTGCGTGAATGGCACTGCAAACTTTCCATCCATCCGCATTGCTATTGAAGATGCTTTGCTTAATGTGACCTTTGATGCACTTGTCATTGATATCAAAGAGACTGACTTGAATTGCGACGACCCCAACGATGACGCTCTTGGAGCTTCTTTTACTGTCACGTTGAATAATGGAACTTTGAGTTGTTGGACTCACACGTATCCTCATGAATGGTCAGTGTTTGTCGCGAATGACTGGGTTTCAAACCATCCCGGTAAGTGACGCTCGGCTTGTTTGTTTTCAATGCAATCGTGGAGCAACTCACGTCTATATGATACTTCGAAGGAAATGCTAAATATTTCCGTGATAGCAAAGCGAATCCAATCGCCTATCCGGCAGAGCACGAAAATGCATCGGACAATGTAGAAGAATCGATTGCTCTGAACTTTCCACCTTGGGGCTTCCATGAATACAACTGGCACGATAATCGAGGGAGGTTTGAAAGTGACATTGTTGGATTGTTTGGAGATAGGATTGCGTTCAATACTTTCCCTTCCTCTGCAAAATCTGATGCAGTCATTTTGGCTCTGGGCGGATCTATTGTTGCTGATAGTAGTGCAGTCATTGAGGTTTGTGGCTCAAAGGGAGAAGTTGCAAATGACCCTTCATTAGGCCATCAGTACCTGCTCCAAAAGTATGATGATACCGGCGAAGAAGATCCTAGGTCACTTGATCAAGATCATGATAGATGGGTTGCTAATAACTTGGTATTCAACACCGTTTCGGTCAACGCGAAAGACCAGCTGCGGCACCGTGTCGCATGGGCCCTGTCATCAATATTTGTCGTCACCGAGAGTCAAATTGCACGTGAGGGAGTTGAGCCATGGGCAGTCTATTATGACATATTCCTGCGCAATGCCTTCGGAAACTTCTTTGACATCTTGAAAGAAGTCACATTTAGGTAAGACCGATGCATTGTTAATGTGAACAATTCTGCTCAAATTTAACTCTAACTGCTTTGCTGTTACTTTAGCCCCATTATGGCCGAGATGCTCACTTACAAAGGTAGCAAATCATTTTCATATCAGGCAGAAAAGACTGGAGCCAAACTATACCCTGATGAAAACTTTGCACGTGAGTATCGAAAGCAGTCGTCTCATTATTATGTCGTAGTCTCTAACCTCTCATTCTTGTGTCAGGCGAAATCATGCAGCTCTTTACCATTGGCTTGTACATGCTAAACCCAGACGGTACAAAGATCGTTGACAAAGCAAGTGGCCAGCCTGTGCCCACCTACTCGAACAAAGATGTGATGAACTTTGCCCGAGCATTTACAAATTTTGAGCATCAAGGCGAAGAACGAGACAACATAGAGGTTGAATGGCGCCCCATTTTGGTGAGCTCGGCTGTAATATACCAGTTCTTAAGCAGCCGTCCAAAATCTAACCGTCTTATCTTTTGTCATGCCTCCACTCCCAACAACAACATAATCAAGGTGCGTAATGCAATTGACCCAATGTACTTTCCCGCCTCAGAAGGCAGGGATTTCTTTCCAAAGCAAACCCTCGCTGTTAATGGTGAAATTGGGTATATTGGTGACAGAGTTCAGCAGTGCGAGACGTTAACCAAGTCAAGGTAAGAAGCCAGTTCTTCATTGGAGGCAAATTCCGATCTTGCTCATCATATCTCTTTTAGGGCATGGCTTCGTAAGGGAGCAGTCTACCATTTCCGTGAAAANTTCCGATCTTGCTCATCATATCTCTTTTAGGGCATGGCTTCGTAAGGGAGCAGTCTACCATTTCCGTGAAAACTCGCAATCGTTGCTTGGTAAAAAAGATCCTACCTGGTGGAGTGAGCAAGACGATTGGAGTCCAAGGCTAGTTCTTGATCCTTCATCGTCTAATTTGTTCCAGAAGCTCTGCAATTGGAATGACTCGATCAAAACATGTGACTTCAACAGTACTGTCATATTGGATGAGGACTTGGAGTGTGATGGCTCTTGCATAGCTAACCAAACAGGCAATCTGGGACCGGGATGCGAATGTTCAATTGAGATGCCTCGCATAGTTCGCCTTGATTTTTCACCAACAAGTGCTCCTGCTTGGTTTGAGTATGTTATGGAGCCCTGCATTCAAATGGCTTTTGTCCCTCCAGAAAACGTGAATGCCGTTCGAGAAATCGGTGCCGGTAAATACGGCAACAAAGCAATGTGTGCAAATAACCAGCTACCAGTAGCAGGCAATGTTTGTTGTGATGCCGAGGGCAAGAATCCACAAAGCATATGCCTTTTTAGAGGCGAAAGGACTACGTATGCAACTGCACAAGATAGGTGCAGTGCATACAAGCCAGGCTACAAAANTTTTTAGAGGCGAAAGGACTACGTATGCAACTGCACAAGATAGGTGCAGTGCATACAAGCCAGGCTACAAAGTAAGTTTTGGTATCGTGATTCCCAAGTCGTCGCATTACACCCTCATTGAGCTAATCAATCTCAATGACATTGTGTTAGACTTGCGCATGGGATAAAGCCCCAATCTCATTACAATGTGGAACAGACGTCGAATATAAGTAAGTGGATGTTTGTGATCTTTTCTTGCTTAGGTGCTGCTATTTCTGACAAATGATCTACCATAAAATCCCTTTTCCAGCCCATTCATACCCGATAGTTCAAAGGGTCTCCGTTTTTCATGGACCAGTGAGCAATGCTCAGTTGGTGTTCAAATTGATGTCGACGGAAACATCGCGATTGTACATTCTGTTGGATCTATAGCTGTTAAGGAGAGAGTCGGCATTGATACGGGTACATACTCTGGTGTGATCTGGAAAGATGGATTGTATCCTTCGTCTGAAGCGAACTGTGGTGGCGTCTGTCAAGTTCATGGTAACACTTGCCTTTGCAATGATGTTGCTGTCAAAACAAATGCCGTCTTTTCACAGCTGCCAACACCTCAAGACTTGGATAAGCTACACATCGGCGCTTCCGATCCTCACTTGTCTACTGATGGCAAGTATTACCTTTGCACAGCACCACTTTGCTCTGAAAAAGGCTACAAAGTATATTTCTTCTCCTTGAATGTCTCCGAGGACACTGATATTCCAGGTGCAATGAATGAGGAGACGGTGTTTGAACTTACAGAGTCGGGCAGTACAATCTTTCTTCTCAATATGGATTCAACAGTAGAGATCGGCACGTCATACAGTTTCAGAAATCCACCTATGTACAACAGCCCCGTTGATCCAACGCAGCGGGATGGCCTGTATGAGACCNTACAGTTTCAGAAATCCACCTATGTACAACAGCCCCGTTGATCCAACGCAGCGGGATGGCCTGTATGAGACCGACGCTGTTCTTCAACATCTTGTAAACCACCCCAACACAGCCCCTTTCATCTCAACAAAGCTCATTAATTTCTTCATCACATCAAATCCATCACCTCGATATGTCCAAGTTGTTTCGGCTGCATTCAGCAAAGGGGTTTATGTTGCCGATGGTCAGTCTTTTGGATCTGGCAGATATGGTGTGAGTCATTGTGACAATAGTGCTATTCCTGTTGATTAAACAAACAATTCATTCCATTTGCTTCGTTATAGGATATGGAGGCATTGGTTGCGGCTATGATGTTGGATAGAGAATCGACATCAACGACACTTGATGATGACTCAAATCATGGTCGCGCACGGGAATCGTTGATTGAAATCATCCACTTGTCCCGCTCAATGAAATTGTCTACTGAATCAGGAACCCCGCGCGAGATAGGGATAAATTACCTCAAGAAGAAAGGACTGCAGGAGTCTTTCAATGCACCGACTGTGTTTAGCTTCTTTGTGAGCGAATACCAACCCGTTGGCCCAGTGCTCACCAAAGGATTGAGGGCTCCCGAAGCTCAGTTATTTGNTTGTGAGCGAATACCAACCCGTTGGCCCAGTGCTCACCAAAGGATTGAGGGCTCCCGAAGCTCAGTTATTTGATGCTCCCAAATTGATCAAATACGTAAATAGCCTCTTCTCCTTAACGCAGTACGGTTTGAATGACTGTGAATTGAACAATGGACTTGGATCACGCGCAGAAAGGTACTATATTGGAGATTACCCTGATGGGGGCGTGTTCAGTTGTCCCCAAGCTCGTAATGATCCAGGAGTTCCTTTGCGCCTCCGGTATACCCCTCTTTCTTGGGGAGGATCTTTTAATGCGAAAAATGCTTCAGCTTCTGCTATTGTTGGCGACATCGATCTGCTCTTGACTGGAGGACGAATTTCTGGCGAAAATAAAGCAATCATGGAGGCAGTCTATGATAGTGTTCGTGAAGTCTCTAGCTCAGATGAAGATGCACTTCATGCAGTTATCGAACACTTCGTCGCTGCACCTGAGTTCCACATCACGAACAATCTTTTCAGCAGCAAAGCCGGTGCTCCAAGTCCACGACCTCTTCCTGACACTGATGCTCCTCAAGATCCCAAACCTGTTACTGACTACAAAGCAATCATTTACTTGTTCCTCTCTGGTGCAATGGATAGCTTCTCTGCTTTGGTTCCACTCAATTGCGAGCTTCATAACCAGTACTTGGAAGTAAGAGGCGATGTGGCAATATCGAGTGGACTGAGGCAAATTGATGCAAGTGGAAGCAATCAGCCGTGTGACACATTTGGATTACACCCAAGTTTGGTTAATATACACCAGCTCTTTCAGGAACGCGATGCTTCCTTCTTTGCCAATATTGGTCCTCTCGTGGAGACCATGGACAAGTATGAGTATAGAGCAAAGTCAAAACCTCGACCTCCAGCACTGTTTGCTCACAATACACAGACGCAAATTACTCAAACAGTATTTGCACAAGACTCGAGCGCAGGTGGAGTGCTTGGTCGAATAGGCGATGCTTTGAACTTGCAAGAGGGAAAAGAGATATTTGATGCCTACTCCATCAGTGGCACTCCAAAAATCCTAGAAGGGGCTCCTGGAGTTTCCAAGGCTGCTGACGTATTGAGTGGAGCAGGTGTGTCAAGCTTTAGCAACGAAGCCGCATCATATGAGGACAACATTGAAGCTCTATCAAAGAACAAAGCATCCTCGATTTATGGTGAAACATTCTCGTCAGCCATGACTTCTGCAATCTATCGTACACGACTGTTGGACGGCGTGGTCGGAGATATTACCTTGGAAAACGATAGCTGTTTCACAGCCTTAAATACCGACATCGCTCTTCAGTACAGACAAGTAGCTAGAATTATCAAGTCTCGTGATGGGCTTGAATCTAAACGTGATGTGTTTTACACTCAAGACCGGGGCTATGATACTCATGATGATGCAACAGCCACACTGATAATTCGCCTAAAAGAAGTCGACGATGCAATTGGATGCTTCGTGAAGGAGATGAAAAGCCAAGGAATTTGGAGCAACGTTACAATTGCAAGTGCAAGTGAATTTGGACGCACACTAACAAGTAATGGAATGGGAACAGACCATGCATGGGGCGCCAATCATTGGATTGCTGGTGGAACTGTGAAAGGGGGTAAAATACATGGACAATATCCTGATGATCTGACAGAAGACGGGATACTCAACATTGGACGGGGAAGACTGATTCCTACAACGCCATGGGAAGGAATGTGGGCTGGTTTGGCTGAATGGTTTGGTGTCACAAGTCAAAATATTGTCTCCACTGTACTGCCAAACATTGGCAATTTTCAAACAAATATCTTCGGCGAAACGGATTTGTTCGACTCAACCAACCTCTTTACCTAAGGAACCTGGTGACAGAAGTATCCTTTGTAGCATGACTCTCTAGATATTCCAACTGAGGACGAGGCTGCAGAGTGTTTTTATTCAATCCCGAACTAACTAGTGAGATTGTATATCCGATGACAACAATCTTTTTGTAGCAATCAGCAGTGACTTGACTTCAAGAAGAGTTTTGAGATAACCTTTCAGTTCCAGCACATTTACTTCTCAGGTACTGCCACAATGATCTTGGGAAGTGTTGTCAACTCGGGTCTTACAGAGCCACGTGTGGCACACAAAAGGAGACCTGGCGGATGACACAGAAGAAGTGATTTTCTTGAGCTTTATCATAAAACAAAGCTAAGTAGTCAGTAAATTCTGATTGGACAACGTATTAGAGGTTACTTGGATCTGTTGCAGCTATTCTGTAGTTTTCACTGAGACTATAGATTAGCGGTCCGTT
>JALLPI010001204.1:0-11184 GCA_036939935.1 Cyclotella atomus
TTATGGTGGATTGGGGGAGCTGCAGCACCATTGCTGAGCTTAATTTCATCCATCTCATAGATGACGTGTGGTGGTGATTTTTTTGTGCATCGCGGAGATGGGCCGCGTTCGATAGGAGTGCCAGATATTACGGTGCGAGCGCTGCGGATGGGAGGCGAGGAGATGTGGAAGAGACGCGTGAGTGGGGCCGTGATATCTCTTTCGTTTGCCCTCGAACGATGGGTGGTATTTGGTTGGTGCGTTCGGATCGTGAGAGAGAGCGAGAGAGAGAGAGGTGGTGAGCATTCCCAATTCTCGCGAATTTGTGGATTATGCATCATAAAAAACCAGTCCCCATTATCTGCCAGGACACGTGTGTCCTCCTTGTTCGATTTCTCAAGAGCAAGATTGGCCTGTTCATTTTTTACACAAGTTGAGAGTAATGTTCATTCAAAGTTGAACATTGTCATGATGGAGCGGAGTAAGAGTTATTGGTGAGATTCTTCATACTACATATTTCTATAAAGCGTGAAGGCAGAGTTGGATAAATGAGCAATCTGGTTTTAGGGTCGTCCAAGAAGTAATGAAGTAAACCACACGCTTTACATAAACTGATTGTATTCAGAGCCACCAAACTCACGTAGCCTACGCCGAAACATTAAATAGCCCTCCAGGCTGGATACCCTGGGGGACAGCAACAAGTAGCATTTGCCCAGTCTTTGGGTGCTGAACTTGTAGTTGCATCCCTGGACTCACACCGGGTGGACACTGCACTTGAAAGGTGAAAGGCTGCTGTATAGGCACGGCTGCAGCAGACGCGACAACTGGCGGAGGAATAGGGGTGGGCATTTGGGTAGGTTGATAGCTATGTGTGTCAATGTAGCCTGCCGATTGATTCCCATTCAGCACAATCTCTCCATCGGGATTATAATCCATTGACAAATCAATCTCTTCCTCGTGCTGGTTGACGTCCTCGACCACTATTTTCGACGTGCTAAAGTTTGTATCAGGCCGAGGCATGATTCCACGTGCGTGGAAGAACTGGACTAGTTGCTCAGGAATTTCGTCAAGTGTAGCGCGCGTGAGGCTCATTTTGTCATGTTCGTGATGGCGGAACTCAACAAACTGAACAATGAAGGAATGTTTCGAAATGGACAGCGTAAGGCAGAGAAGCAGTTCTCTCGGTATGAAGTCTACTTTTATTGTTACTTACCTGAACAATGTCGCGGTTGAAGCTGTGACTAGTCTCGAAGTCGTCCAGAAACTGCATTGCACTAAAGTCAGCATTGCCAATACCAACAATTACAATTGACAACGGAGCATCTGCAATCGACTGAAGTGTACGCTTGGTAGCTTCAACATCTGATACTGCTCCATCTGTCAGTAGAAGTAGGATTGTATACGACAGTGGTTTCAACTGTTGGCGCGAAATGGCCTGCGCAGCAGCCAACTCAATTACTTCCGTGAACACGGTAGGTCCACTCATCGTCAACGCCGTTTTAAAAACACCCCTATATGCTTCAAGGATTCCGTTCACTCCATGCACCTCCTTAGATCGTCCCACTTGGAAACAATGTCGTACAACTCCATCGTACTTCGCTCCAAATCCCCAAACCGGGAATTTTTGGTCTGTATCGTATTTGGATAGAATACTTCCAACTGCTGTAATTGCTTTTTCATATCCATTCATGCTCATACCATCACGGCTAATATGATGCAATGTACCAGGTTTGCGAGGGTCTCCGTTGCTTCCAGTAAAGTCTATCGCAACACACTATAGAGCAAGATACCAGTCAGAATCACAAGTCAGATGAAAGTTGACACTGGCTCGAAAAGTCTTACCAAACCAAGATCACAATTGCCAGTCACGTAATCCACAAACGAAGGCTTTTGCCCCGCGCCTATACTCATATTTCCCATTTGCTCAATAGGCAGAGGAACAGGGACTGGCATGGGAAGAATTGATGGATCAGCAGCAGCCGATGGCGCAGGCTGAGAAATATCAGCTCCCGTAATTTTGCATTGATTGACCTGGATTGTACCCATGTCTTTGGATCCCTTTTTGGGCGTGAATGTTGTCTTCTGCTCAGCTGCTTTCAGTAGGGCATTGACTATATCAGCAAAAAGACACAGTTTAGTAATGCTGACAGCATTTTTGAATATGACCTAATTCATCATTGCAACCCACTCACCGGTAGTCTCAAACTGCCCCATGCTCTGATGCTTTCCATCGCTCTCATGGTCATATATCGCCACTTGAATCTTTCTATTCAAGTCGCCATCACACAAAGTATTCACATCCACCGTAGCAGGCTCCCAACTAGGTGAAAGGTTGTCTTTGACCTGCTTGCTCCTATACACCACATGCCAGCTGCCGGCATTTGGCCCATTGTACGTTCTACGAATCTCGTAAAAGGGGTCCGACTTTTTGAATAGGCCTTCTACATTTTTCAGTTTGTGGCCACTGAGGACAAGTGCAAGAGCCCCTGCATTACGCTGGGGAGGTTTTTGGAGACGAGCGTAGAGAGTACCCCCCCTTTTGAGTTTTTGGGCTTTGATACTTCCTCTATTTCGTGCAGAGAAGGTAAAACAAAGTTTGAGTCAGACTTTTGAATGTGCAAAAGACAATGATATGGTTGGAATGCTGATCACTCACCGACTGCCCAAAATATCGCCAATCTCAAAGACAGCCGATCCCATTGGCTTATCATTTTTCTTCCTAACTTCATCCACGATAGAAACATTGATATGTGTCTCCTTGCCAAATTCATAATCAAACAGAAAAGAAGTCGTCCATTTTGGAGAGAGGCTGTTTTTGATCACTAGAGGAGATTTGTTCAATGGCATGATGTTGTCATGTAAGAATTGAATTATTAAGAGTTTGATACGTAATTAGTTATGAAGACTTTACCTTCTGTCTTTCCAAGCACCCTTGGCTTCTCAGAAGGACCAGATCCTAATATTGTTACAATGGCGAATGGATCAGATGTCCCCTATAAAGATACAGTTTCGAAGCAATAATATGGATGAGAATGCTATAGTAATAGTACAGCTTGGCAAACGAATGCACAGTGTTCAAAAAGCCCATGCAAAACAAGTTATCGCGCCAGCAGAGAACTTGGTGCCTCACCTTGAAAGCACCTGCAACATTTTTCAAACCCGATGCGTGCAGCGTCAGCTGTAATTTTTCTGCTGTCATTGTAAATTTCAGTTGAAATTCGTTCTGCTTGGCTCTCGTGCGTTCCCCTCTTACGGTCGATTTCAATTTCAATTATTACGTTTCTTCCCTTTCGGCCTATTTGTATCTAAAATCTACTTGGCTCTCGTTCCCAGCTCAACGGTCGACGACCTTGATTTATCAAACGAGCAATAGAAATAAGGGCACTGATACGGTGAACGACTGGATGGTGTCTTGGACTGGGTGTGTGTTGTGTGTGAGGACTATTTATGGGTGATTGCATTGCTGGATCTTGGATCCAAAATTTAGAATTCTCAAATTTTCTCGCTCTTGAAATGTCACTGAAGGAGAAAAACTTAATAGCTGGTGGGGAATCATGAGGATGGGTTGTGTGTTGACCATGATGAAATGAACACCAAAATCAGACACACCACACAGCAATCATCTACCTGGTCAAATAATGAGAGAAATGAATGAACTATCATCACAACTTCTTAAACAACAAAATCTTTCGCTTTCACCAACTTTCACTAATACTAATACTAATACACAACAATGAACAATATTGCAATTGTTCTAAAGTATTGATTACTTGTCATGCTCCTGTTTATATTACAAATACACTAGTAAGAAAGACCCATAAACAGACACATGGATGGACGAAGAATTGGGGTTTCACTGCAACTGAAGCTGAAGGGGATCTTTACTGCACAAAATGAAACAGTATGTCAGTAAAGAGAAGGTAGACTTGACAGCTTATCTATAAATGGTCCAATCATATAGTGTCATTACCTTCAATGACCTGATCTTAAAACTTTCTATGCTGAAATGTGAAACACTTATCAGAGAATGTTGAGTGATGACTGATGATAATGTGATCTGAGAAACTTCTTTAAAGTAGTGAACAAAAAAATGATCTGAAAACTTCTTTGCATGAGTGGTGAAAAGCTGATCTTACTAGCTATCACCAAACTAGAGATTCTTGGTCAAATCAAGGTTGTAAACAATGATTTTATCTTCAAGATGCTTTTCTATGTTCAAAAAGCTGATGCATTCAAATAGAGCTTCAACCAGAACCAGTAATGGTAGGTAGCCCTGTACCTAAGCAACGTAAACTTTTCAAAAAATCTTTTGTTGCTGACCCACTGCTGACTGATCCAAAAATGACATCATTGCAAAATTCACAAATTGCAGTTCTGTCATTTGACAGGCTTGCTCAACACACATTATTCGTCAAAATCCCTGATTTGATAAAAACAGAGCCACTTTTCAATGAGGAAGGCTGCTCTTCGTCTACACAAAAGAAATGAGGAGTTCGTCCAGTTATTGGCTTGGTCAGAATCAAAGATTGATTTGGAGCAGCCTCTGCTGAGCTCTGGCTAGCCCTTTGGCACTAGAAATACTTGAAAGATGTGTTTGTGCTGCCTTGGTGGTGTCTTGAAATCTGTTAAATACCAAATGGAGTAACTGAAAATAACCCTACACAACCCTACGCAATAGATATTAATAGAAAGATTGCGAAGCTGGAAGTAAAGAAAACGGCAGTAGAGAGAACAGAATAGTATGAGCTAATGAACAATAATACCCAAGAGATTATGTATATGATGCAATGCCAGTATGATTCCTTATTATTGTTCTACTCTAGATGATTAATCATAGAGAAGCATTGCTTACTTACACACCCCATTAAAGATTGGAAGGGATAAACACACTGAAGCCACTCAAAGAAGTAGTGGCAACACAACTAGGAATCTGCGGATGCCAATGCACCTCTTTTGTCATTTCTGACCCAGAATGAACAAACAATAACTGTGGTGGAATGACTCCATCTACTCCTCCGCCATCTGCCTCCTCTGCTCCGTGATTGGCCTTATTCTCTGGATCATCCTCCTCGATACTCAAGTCGTAGATGTATGTACCGTTGTCGTCACTGACTGCAATCATTGATTCGTCTGTTGGGTGCCATTCCAGTGAGGTGATGGGTGTTCTGTGACAATGAAAGCGAGCTAAAGGTTTGGGTGATTTGGATTTGTCTTGTGTTTGGAAGTTACGCAGGTCCCAGACACAGAATGATCCTATGTAGATAGGTTGATACAGACACGTGTTATGTATTGTAGCTCAAATACAAGTGCAGGTGTGAAAAATTGGGATACATACTCACCATCATCGCCACCACTGGCCAACAAATTACTAACCAACCTATTCCAAGAAATAACATTCACATCGGCCCCACTCGTATGAATTTTGTTCGTTATCATTGCCCTATTTGGACACCGAATGTCATAAATCCTAACATGACCACCACATTCTGCTGAAGCCAACACCGTAGCCTCATTCGGAGACCATTGCAAATCTTCCACCGACGGGTGATCAATATTATCTCCCGACGGTGAGTATGTAGGCTTGATCTCAAACGAGGAATTACTCCATGGCGAAGCCTTGGAAGTAACATCCTTACTAGCCACAGGATGCGCAGCATTCCAAATATGAATATGTCCATCGCAATCAGCACTAGCCAATCGTCCAGGCACCACCCTCGACCAATCAAGCGCATATCCCTCATTCGAATGACCCGAATACACAAAGAATGGATCCTTCCTCATCTTTCTCACTTGATAATTGGCCACCGACTCAGTTTTGCTCATTGTGCTCCTATCCAATAAATCCAATGCACCTCCCACATCATACAAGCTTACCGTACCTTTCTCACCCCAAACTGCCACAACATCACTGTTTTGTGGACACACTCTTATCCTATTTACTCCACCATCGTGGGGGAAGGTATAATGTTCCAACACGGGATCCAACTCCTCCTCTTCCTCGCTGCTCGAACTATCATCCTCTTCTTCCTCACTATTATTATTCCATTCCTCACCAAGCATCTCATCATCCAACTCTTTTTCCGTCTTTTCCCTCGCCATCCTACACAAATCCGACATCCTTAACAAGGTCACCTTATTCGCCCGATCAGTCTGCGTCCCCACCACCATGGTCACCACATGTGGGAATCTCGTTCGAGTATCACCCAGGTGACGATCGGGGATAATGTCAAGACTTAGCGATGGCCATTCTGGAGTCAGGGCGTGATGCATTTTATAGGCGCTTTCGTCCATTTCTAAATTGGTGGCATTTTCTGCGTTTGATTGGAATGGGTTCCAGGAGGTTACTGCCGCCTTGGAAGAGACGCCAGAGCCCGGGGCGTCGGCGTTGCCATCATTTTCGTCAATGGGGAGCAATTGATCTTTCCTCTCCACGTCCATAATGCCATCATCTTCATCGCCGGATGATTCATAAACGTCTTCGTAGGAGGCATCGTCTTCGGATTCGTAGAGATCCTCGTAGGGATCTTCACAATGGAGTTCATCTGTGGTTGGGGCTTCGGTTGTTCGGAGGGATGGGGCCGGGCGGTTTTGTTCTTCTTCGAGGGAGGGTGTGGAGGAGGTTGGTCCCTCTTCGGAAGCTGCTGCGGTTGCTTCGTTGGACCTGCGCTTTGATTTCTTTCCCATGGTTTTGTATTGATGGTCAAATGAAAATGAAAATGGTAGTGTTTTGGAGGTAGGAGCGCAAGAAGCGAGAGAGCGTGTGATGGGTATGGGTGGCGCCAATTTTTAGGTTATGAGTCCATTTGGAGCTTCTTTATGTCATCAAAGATATCGAGTGACGTCTTTCTCCGATGATTTACGTGTCGCTGTCTAACGGGCTTCGGTTTCCACGTGTTTATTAAACAGCGCGGGAACGGATATTGTTACGTGTTATTTGTCCGACCCTGAGAATGACGAAATTGAGTCCCGGTTGTGTCACTCAGTCATGCAGAAAGACACTCTCTCACTACTTTTTCGATCGTCGGTCGGATCGTTCTATTTTTCTTTGACCGTCGGATCTATCGGCACAATACAGCAGCTATCTGCATCGACGGTATAACGGCACGTTCCAGTCTCGTTTCAATAGCGTTCGGTTTAGACTCGATGGTATGTACGGTGAGATGGTTTTCTGTTCCTCTTTGCTGGCCCTGATTTCAATATTGTGGTCTCATAATTTACTTTCATCTACAATCAGACGATAACATCAAAGCACCACGAATCGCATCTAACCTACAATTACAGACAGCAATCTCTACCAAGTCTCTACAGCCATGATAGGAACAACACTTCGCCAGACCTCCAAACTAATTGCAAAACGAGCAACAGGCACATCGCTCTCTCCTCTCTCCCATGCCTTCTACCAAGCAGCAGCTTCCTGCAACACTATCCCGATAAACAACAACACAGCTGCCATCCAAGCGCTGCTGCAATACCGCCAATTCTCCATCCAACCGACACAACCAAACTCCACACCCACCAAACCGCTCTACAACCTTCCACCATCCGTCATTGAACAAATCAAACTCGACCTCCAAAGCGTGGACTTTGACAAAAACGGTAAAATCGACGCCGATGAACTGCGCGAACTGCTCAAGAAGCACACTACGTCCTTTACCGACGAAGAAATTGTGGAATTGAGTGAACTGTTCTATGCATCGCGAGGTGCGGGTGCTGTACCCATGGAAGAGTTTTTGGCTGCGTTGGATAATGCTGCTAGGAAGGATGGAGAGAAGGGATTGATGGGGAAGGAGTTCAAGACTCATCCGTTGGGTATTGGTACTTGTGCCAGTGAATACATGTAAGTTTGTATATATTCTTTTATGTGTAGATTTTTGGACTTGTATTGGTACACGAACTTACAGATTTGCAATTGCACTGTGAACGTAGGTATGCCAAGACACACGGCAAATACACAGAAGAAGAACTCAACGTGAAACTTACTCATGTTCCACCTCAAGATTGGAAAGACAAAGCAGCTTTGGGAGCTGTGAAACTTGTTCGTTTCGGGTTTGACACCGCCACGGGATGGAACCGTGGTGAAATTACCCAAGACAAGATTCTGAACAGAGCCATCTTCCTCGAGACCATCGCCGCCATTCCAGGCATGGTTGCCGCCATCATCCGTCACTTTCGCTCGCTTCGTAACATGGCACGAGATGGAGGCATGCTCAATATGTTCTTGGAAGAGGCCAACAACGAACGCATGCACCTGTTGACCTTTATCCGGATGAAGGACCCTGGATACTTGTTTCGTGGAGCTGTTATTGGAGGTCAATTTGGTTTTGGATCGACGTTTCTTCTAATGTACATGATCTCTCCTGCGTTTTGCCATCGATTCGTTGGATACATTGAAGAAGAAGCTTGTCATACGTACACAAAGATTATTGATGAGATTGAAGCTGCTCCGGAGGGTTCGGATTTGGCGATGTGGAGGACAGAAGAGGCACCGAAGATAGCCAAGGGGTATTGGCATTTAGGAGAGAATGGTACTGTGTTGGATGTTATGCGTGCCGTTAGAGCTGATGAGGCTGAGCACAGGGATGTAAACCATGCTGTTAGTGGAGTTGGATACGATACCGTAAACCCATTGTATGATCCACGCGAGAGGATGGATTTGATGATGAAGAAGTATGTACAGGATATTATGCAGAGAAATGACGAGAGGAATAAGGTTGCTGTTGGTGCTTAATTGGATGTTGTGGATATTGAACAACCAGTTTCAAGTTGGTCTGCAGAGATCACATAGCTCTTCTACAATAAGATAAAGCTCGTTTATGTTTCATCTCATTTGCTACAATGCTCATGTCCCCACTCTCACGTAAACGAAGTTGTGAGAACTAATGTATTTGACCTAAACTTTAGTGAGCCATTTAGGTGTGTATGCTAGCAATGGGATCGATAGTATGTACCGGAATAGCAAATACTGAATACAAGGCAATCTCGACAAACTTATAGGCGGGCCCTGTATGATGATTCGATTTCTTTGCAGTAGCTTTCATTGAATTTTCTTTTGAGGCATCCACATCCACCCCCACCACCAGACCACAAGCAAGCCCACCATTCCACTACCTTGGTACTGCTATCACTGAATTCACTACCAAAACTTCGCCAGCCCGAGGCTCGACAAAAGATGCATCGATTCCAGTGCCTTCAAATGGAGCGCCAGTTGTGAGTAACATGCTACATCTCGGCCTCTGATAGAGTCCCGTTTGACTTCATTTCAATATCAATATTTCTCTCTACAGTGTCTGGGCTTTAGTTTGACCAGGGCAGCTCACACTGTGTCTGAAGTAATGAAATATGTGTAACACAGCTATTATAAGCTATAAGCTGAGTCCAATACTAATGCTACAACAACATGTTTTTCTTTCCCAGACATGGAGCATAGAAACTAACATGGAAACTATTATTATGTTGTATGAGTAAAATCAAAACTTGCTCTGTGTAGAATTAGAAAATACATAGCCAAAATGGGTAATGTAAATAGACTGAACACAAATCATTATCTAGCATGGCGTTTTAGTTTTAGAGTTGGTAACCTCGGCATCAACAGTGGGCTCTCCCATATTTATCAGGATCACACCCATGTGTATTTCTCTACAGTCTATATGTCTCCAATGACTTTACATGCACCAAAATCCCACACAAAATACAACACAAACCACATGACAAAAATGGTGAGAGTGAGAGCAAATTCTCTGTTCTCCTGCGAGCCCCGTGATGAGTAATGAGTGGTGATTGGTTATAGGTTTGCTGCACAAAATCTAATCCATCCACCATTCCAAGTTGCCATCAAGCAACAAACAAATTTGTTTCTTCTTGTCACAGCCAGAAGTAAAGAGATGAAAATGAAAATGCATGTGCATGACCTCAGATAATCTATAGTCTACTGACATCAGTGTGTTGTACAAAATCTAATTCTTGTTCTTGCCAATCTAATGCATGTTACTGTTACCTCTCCTAATCACCTGATTTCTCACCGGCTGGTTCCCAAATATGATACAGAAAACTAGCCTGCCATGTGAAAGTGAAAGCTAAGCAATTACAATGACAATGAGATTCTGGCAATGCCAAGCCAAAACACAACTAGTTGTCACAAGAAGCATTGCAATAGACCACCACTAATACTGGAAATGACTTCATCATGAATCATGCCACAATATGATGGTGTCTTTTAGTTATAGGATTTCCCGGTGATGTGATGTCTCTGGCATGTCTTCCTGACATAATCTGACTATCTGGTTGACATGTAAGACAGTTAAAAGTGCACCAATATTTGGGCGTGAATTTGCAATTAAGGATACCTCTCTCAAATAATAAAAGAGCTACATTCAAAAAATCAAATAGGATGAGTGACAAAATTAAGGTATCTTATTGTAGAATTATACCGATTTTGACTGTGCCATAATATGGATACCAACACTAAAAAGGTTCAACACTATAAACAGCTTAAATAATACAGGCATTGTTGGAAAGAGCTAGTTCAGAGGATATTCAATACCAAATACTACAGTTGTGGATACATAAATGTATCCGTGAGGTTTTGGCATTTTGGTGCGTCGACTGTGTGGAGGTAGACGATAGTCTTATAAGTTTTAGAATCAGATCAATTCGACTATCGTGTCAAAATGATCCTAGTCTCCTTGCCTGGCCAAAGCAGGACTACCGAGTCCACTCCTTCGGGAGATACTCGCACCTAATACCATGCTCAAATTAAATTTAGGTGTCTTATTCTTATGTCTCAGTGTTTGCCAAACTTGAGCCTCTTGAGGTAATGTCTCCACTAAGATGTTTCTGACTAAGGCTGAGACTACAATATGGTCCAGCCACAGACTGCCACAGCTGTCAAAGTGTCTCTCTTCATTACTATTAGCCTCAGCCATCAGCATTGTGGATAGATTAGTAGTTGATGTGAGAAGATCCACCACGATGCCACCCATATTCTGAAACTTCCTCATGATATGCTTCTGCAGTTTCCTCTGCAGAAACAGATGACTAAGAGGAGGACAGAGGACACCCAAGGAGAGCAGACATCTACAAGTGAATTGCTGGATTGTCAGAGCCAGTCTATTGTAAATGGGGGAACTCCGGGGGAGTTCCCCCAAAGGAGTTCCCCCAAGTTATTGTGTCGCTGTGACTTGGGGGAGCTCCTTGAAATTGGAGTCG
>JALLPI010001205.1:0-14658 GCA_036939935.1 Cyclotella atomus
CTTGATGTGATAAAGCTTGTGCATTCAGTGCATCCTCAAGTTCGTCTGCAGTAAGCAATGTACTTAATATCAATATCAATCCTAAAAAGTTACAACTACTATTTGTTTTAACTGCAGACGCAGACATCACTTTTGTCTTTCTTTTCCACCTAGGCAGAGCAACCGCACAGACGCGATGGGCATTTGACCCCTTCCACCGGCTAAATGGGGAAACCTTCGAGCTTGAAGGTCAATCGAATAGCCTAATTTTGGGTGGTATTCCGTTTGCGCACTGTGGTCTGGGCTGCCTTGTAGGAGAAGAGAGTGCTGTTGATGTTACGAACTGCAATAATTTTTTTGTCACTTTTAACTTTGATTTTTGTGTACTTGTGTTTGGAGCATTTTCTGCGTAGGCGCTTCCAGAGTGATGCCTCGGTGAGAGCAGCTTGTATTTCTGCTATCCAGAGTTGTTTTGTTGATGATTTGCTACTGCCGAGTTCCGTGAAGTTTTCGCCTAGGAGGAGGTGCCGGTGATGGGGAAGGAGTTCGTCTGGGTCGAGTGATAGGAGCGATGAAACCTGTGTGTCAATGAGTTCATGTTCAGCCACTGTTTTTCCTTCTGATGGTTTGTAGTTTATGATCTCGTTTCTGTGGTTCCACTGGCGGTGTGTGAACAGGATTAGTTCGGTGGCGAATTTCTTAGCCCATATGTTGCCGGAAATGCCGCGTCGTTGGTGCGCAGCAAGTGGCGGGTTCAGATGGGTGATGAGCTTGTTTGGTAGTCTGCCAACTAGGAGATTGTCGAAGCCTATGTCATCCTGTGCCTCTGCTATCGGGAGTAAGGGTGAGGAGTGTGGGAGGAGGGAAGTCATCGTGCGCTCCCCTCTGTTTGATATGTACTTGTGGTAGAGTAGTGTTATATCCGTGGGAGTGTGGTTCTGTTCCATCCAGGCCTTGAGTGTAGCGGCTCCTTCTAGGTATAGTTGTTTTCGAATGGGGTGGGGGCAGCGTATGATGACGTGCGATGTGTCTTCATTCGGTTGTTTGCAGCAGTGGCATTTGTTTTTGAGATTAGGGGTCCATCTCGAGAGGTATCTGTTGCATCCATTGAAATCAGAGATGTGCCGCGTGATCCAATCTTGGAAGGTTGGTGGGAAGGTCGAGGTGGCTGCGCCAACAGTGCCCCACGAGATCTCGTTGAAGGCGCTGGGTGTCACTTTTTGGCGTTTTAGAAAGAGGCGTTGGGCTGTCGTACGTCCCCAGTCTGTATAGATGGCCTTGGTGATGGACGACCTTACCTTTTGCCCGTTGATGAAGATGGAGATATCTTCCCTTGGGAACGTGTGGTGAATGTAGTCCGTGCTTTCTATGGCTTGGATAAGGTGGGCTTTGGCGATCTCATCGCATCGGACGTTGAGTTGTTCTTCGTGTGTGAGTTGGTCGAATGCCTTGTATTTGTCCGCATGGCCGTTGACGTGGTTCCAGGTTGTCTTGAAGGGCAATTCTCTGGTGTAAGTCTTCAGTAGGCAAATTAGGTCTGCCTGTGATTGCTCTGCCTTGAGTGATTGGAATGGAGAGTTGCCGTGTGTCAGGACACCCTTATTGTCACAGTGTAGGTTGATAGTGAGGTTGGGGTTCGAGGCGAGAGCTGTTTCGATTGGATCGGGGTTGGATTCATACGCTGCTTTAAGGATGAGCATCGGGCCCAGGGAGCCTAGTAGTTCGCCCCTGTAGTTATTTGCGTCTCTAGCTTGATCCACGAAGCAGCCTTTGATCTCTCGTTTTGTTTCGGTGCAGTGAATGATGAATGCTCCCGAGCACGCTGTCTTGCTTCTCTCTTTCATGTAGGAGCCGTCGTTACAAATCGATATTGTACCGTTTGCGATCGAGTGTGCTAGCCACTCGCCATCGCCGTTGCTAGACATAGCGATATCATTGTATTCGGTGTAAAGTACAAGACTAATTATGAGTTAATCTACGTTGTTAGTGCTCGCACCGCCAAAGGTATTTCACCGTTGGCAATGCTGTCGTTAGTATCCAAAGATACCTCGTGCTCACCAGAATGTGAGTACTGCCTCTGCAGTACCACAATTCTAGCAGCCGTCTACTTGAAGATTGTCCCATAGAGTAGGGTTGCTGGTGGAAGATAAGGTTTCGAGAAAGGATGTATTAGAGGTGGAGTTATGGAACATAGGGCATGTTGATTGAAGGGTGAGGTGATCGTTTGTTATGTTGCATACGGAGGCGTATTTGGAGTATGTTGGGCGGCCTGTGGAGGTACTTATCTTGCGGTATCGGAGTCCAGATCGGGTTGAGCGCAGGGTGTCATCTCTGTGGTAGGTATCGTATTCGTTGTCACGTATTCTGTAGGCCACGGATTTGTCGTCTGTTGTAAAGAAGGTGTAGCTGCGGTGTGGCTCTTGGCTGTAGGGTCCAAGTGGGGTTGGGAGTATGTAGGATGCGGAGGTGATGTCTCGTATGGCGGATTTCCAGGTGTCAAAGTTGGTGGGTGTTGGTTGCTCCCATGAGAAGGTTCGGGTTGAGTGGCCTTGTGTTCGTGATAGAATGTGTGCAGTGTCCACAGTGCAGCCGTCTGCAAGGACTATGTCGGCTAACGAATGCACTCTTAGGAATCGCCGGACTCTGTTGAGGCGCTCCATTATGTGTTTCTGGTAGCGTTGCTCAAGGAACAGTTCCATTAGGGCCCTGTCGCCCACTCGAGTTGGTTTTATGTGGAACTTTGGGTCGAACCGTAGTTTCACCTTATAGTGGTCACAGTATTGCCATAAGATTTTGAACCATGAGTGGGAGGCAAGGTAGCCGAGTCTGTTGTAGTTTCTGTCGAAGATGTTGCCATCGAGGCCCACTTCCATCTGGAATGATTCAAAGACTAGTCTGTAGACTCTGTCGAGGGTTGAGTCCGAATCCCAGTGACGCAGTAGCATCGAGATATCTTTGCCTAGCTTTTCAATGGACCATTGTTTGAGGCCGGCTCCTTGATATGCGGTAGGGAGCGTTCGGAAGACCTTGTTGATGCACCGATTAAAGCCAAGAAACGGGAGTGCCTGGTAGTAGACTTTGCCGATGGTTTTGTCGAGCTGTTGTGGCGAAGCATATAGGGAGGAGAGGCCGTATCCCCATTTGGGATACTGTTGAGTCGTCAGGCTTAATTTGACGTCGCGCCGCTCCAGTGGGCGTACTCTGAGTGCGTCAACCCAGTCTAGGCCTTTCTCTTTGAGTTTTTCCAGTGGGGCCTTGGGGCAGTTTAGGGGGTTGGAGTAGACACCGAGTGTTTTTTTCGTGTATGAGTTGTCGCGGAGTGGGATGGGGAGTTGAACACCATCAGGCTGGTCAATGAACATTGGCTGCTGGGGGAGTTCTGCTTTTGATTTAAGCGTTGGGATGCCGTGAACAAACTTCCAGGACAGGAGATGCCAGAAGCTTTTGGATTGCTTGAGGGAGCCACCTGTGGCCTGTACTATTTTACTCCAGTCGAGTGTGGCTTGTTGGATGTCGTTAAAGAACTCCTCATCCGTGATACCGTAGAACCGTGCCCAGTGCAGGAGGTCTGTGTCGTCGACATAGATGATGGCAGCGAGGAGGAAAACCCTGGCGGAAACAGCGGTCTTTATATTGATGCCGTGTCCTAAACGTTGATATGCCAGGTCCGCAAGGGTAATGACACATCGCATAACAGTTGGTGCTGCGCCACTCCCTTGTCCTAGGCCCATGAGTGGTTGTTCCTCTGAGCCGCCAAATGATGGGGTGTCAGCTATGCCAAATCCAGACTTGATGAAGTACTGCATGTGTTGCATGGTGGAAAGCATTAGTTTGGTGGAGGTTTGTGAGACGCCGTGAGCTCTTGCCACGACACCTACTACGGGTCCTGCTCCACGATCGAAGCATTGATCCAGGTCGGCTCCTGTGAGAGCGAGGGAGTTGTGCAGGATCCTTGAGTTGTCACAGATGAGGTTTTTTACGAGCGAGGCCTCTTCGCAGTTCGACTTGGATTTGGCGAATTGCTCTGCTGGGATGATGTCATGTTTTCTGCAAAATTGTTCTAGCCTATGAGCGAAGATGAGTTTATTGACCCAATTAAAATCAGCTTCGAGCAGGCATATGGCGCGAAGTTTCGTTATGAGTCGGACGCCGAATACTTTCTCCAGCAGGACTGTAATTGATGAGCTCCATCTCGTTGGTGCGGTTTCACATTCTCTTGTGGTGTTTAAGCTTGTGACATGCATGTCCGTGATTACATCGTCGGTGGCGCCTGCCATGTAGTGGCCGAAGTGGAGAAGTGACTTTGAGGACTCTGTTTTTTCCCGTGCGTGGAGCCAGAATTGTTGAAAGTCGGAGTTCTGTATCCAGTCTACGATGCCGTCGTCACCTAGTGAGCAGAACAGGACTGCGGCCTCAGTGAACAGTAGTTTGGTGTACACGTCTGTCTCGGGTGGGAAGTCATATGTGCCTTGAAGGATGGCCTTGACTGCTTCTCCGTCTCCAGTGAAGCCTACGTCTTCGAGGAGTTTGTTGTTCTGCATTATCGGTGCCGAGTAGGCAAGCTTGTAGCGCTCCTCGATGGTTTGAGCTGCAACAGACTCGATAGCCTCTTTGGTTTTGATCGTGGTGACGTTTCCTTGGTCATCTTCTTTTTCGATGCAGACGACCTTCCCGCCGCCTTTCCTCTTCCTTGTGGTGGCATTGACATTTTTGTATCGAGATGAGAGGGCCTCGCGAGAGATGACGTTGGCAATTTCTCTGGCTTTGCGATCTTGTCCTTTAGAGGCGGCTTCACGTTGTTTGTTGTGAAGATGGCTGGTACGGAGTTCATGAGCAATGTCATTGAGGGACTGGATTTGGGCTTTGGTGGCAATGATTTGAGCTGCAACTTCATCCCGCGTGTATTCAATGGGTTGTTTGACTTGTAGCTCAGGATGAGACTGGGAGAATATTTTGCAGCGTTTATACAGGTTGCGGGGGTCACTTGAGTAGCCGTAGGCGTTTGATCCATTTGGAAATCATTGGGCTGTGTGGGAGTGGGCCGGTGTACTTCTTCTTGCAGGTATTTTCGCTTCCAAGCATGAGCTCTGTTTTGACCGAATCAAGTTTGTCGATTTCGGACTGGATTTTGTTTTCTGACATGGTTTCGCGATGCATCCGGAGCTGGTCGTATTTCTCCTTTAGCTTGTGTGCGATGAAGTTTGACCTGAGCTTCTTGGTGTAGGCCTTGCAGATTCGTCTGTTCTTGGCTTGAAGTTTTCGACCAGCTTGTCTGATCAGCTTTGGATAATCTGAGCCAATGAGAGATGACAGGTCGACGTCCAGGATGAAAGTGCGGTGGTCACCGATGCCAAATCCGTGGGCTGACTGCAGGACATGTTTACATTGTAATCCTGGTGTGGCAAAGATACCTGTGATTGGGTTGTTGCCGGAGTGGTGGCTCTTGGGAGATTTGTGGCCTAGTATTTGCTGGCACACCTCTGACATTCGAATGTCATCTTGCCGGAGTCTTTTAGCTAGGGGGCCGTCGTACACATCACTGTTGGCGTCAATGAATAGAAGTACTTGTTCTCCTGCAGCTTTCCACAGAGCGATCTGCTCGCTTAGATGCTCTACGAAGATCATACGTGGGCATCTGTTGTCACCAAGGGCAGTGAAGTGTCTCCTGTGTTGGTTGTAGACGGTTTCTCTGCGATCGAATGGTGTCCTGCATGGGAGGTATGCACTCACAATTCTTGTGGATGTAGAGCCGGCAGCAAGTTGGATCCAGCACCATCGACCAAGGTTGTGTGGGTCAGAGCCGGAGGATTGTACAAATTGGTTTGCACGTCCAATGGAGGATACCGAGGTGCCGCCGTATTGGGAGCGATTGAAGTCTTATCATGTTTGTTGAAGCCAACGACTGAGCGGGTTTCAACGCCTGGAAGTAGGAGCTTGTCAAGTCTGAGTTGTTTGTCTTCTTTTTGTGCAAGATTCCACTGGACTTGCACTTCTGCACCGAGTGATAGGTCTGCATTGTACCGCCGTAGTATGGCGTTGAGGTCACGCACTTTCGTTTTGGAGCCCCACGGAGAGAGGCTGTTGTAGTTCTCAAAGACGAACCTGAAGTGTGTGTCATCTTTTTCACTGGGGATCCAGCCGACTGCGCCTTTCTCCCACTGGGTGTTCAGTTCTTGAATTATGCTGTTGTGGTCGAATTTGGCAGCTGCTATCTCTTTGGCCAGGCCGAAGTGCTCTCTGATTGTGGCCTTTTTAGAGACATTCTTGGATTGTGCTTCTACTTGTGCTCTCGACCGAAGCTCCTCGATCGAGGGAAAGGTCTGGCGGTCAACCTTGGAGCCTTGATGGTAGTGCTGTTCGGCAACTGCAATCTGAGAGCGGCGTATCGCGCTGCCCTTCTTTGGCTGTGGGCCTTTGGTCGTGAGGTGAAGAAGGAGGTAATTCTGGATGTGAGTGGGCGTGGTCTGTCATTGGAGGTTCCACCGAGGATTCGGAGCGTTGAGTTAATGTGGGAGTGATGAACGATGTTGTATTCTTTGATGGTATGATCATTTTGGAGCACCTTTTTATTGAAGATGAGGTTCACTTTACCGGGCGGGATGGCTGTCTTCTGTTGTAGTAGGTGCTTCAGCTCCAGTACTGTGACATCTTGATTGTCCATATCGATGGTGATGGTATCGCCTGGGGGAGTCGTGAGGAGGAGTTGTATACTGTGACTGGGGTCCGTGTCGGTGTGGGGGAGGTGGTGTTCGATCAGCCGATTGTCGGTTGGCGGAGTTGAGTTGGTGTGTGTGTGTCTTGGTGGCTATGTGAGCGGAAAGAGAGATTGTTAGTGTCATCCGAGGGTGCTGATGATGGCTCGACGGTGTCTTCTGACTCTGTTATGTGTGTGAGGGATGATGCTGGCTTGTGCTCGTTCAGGGTCCTTTTGGGGAAGCGTTTGTGCCCGGTTGTCTCCTGGTGTTGCAGGATTCTATCCACAATGTCTGACTCGTCCGCCGCTACGGCCTTGAAGTGGTCCTTCTGTTGTCCATCAGAGTTGTGTGTCTCTTCGGATGTGGAGCTGAAGTTGGCTCTCAGACAAGCTGTAGCCTCCTTCAGGGCATTGTGGAAGTTTGGCACTGTAGCAGGAGCGTTGGTGGGGAGGTTTGTAGGTGAGAGCTCTTCCTCGTGAGGAGAGAGGTCGGTCTGATCGTATGCTGCCTGTACACGCTTCTTAGGGTTCGGTATTGGGTTGTTGGGTGGGTGATTTCTATCCAGGATTTTGTGGGAGGGATGTGGGTTGAACGGCGGCCAGTATATGTGCTGGTGGAGCACCAGGGTATGTTGGATGTCGTGATAAGACAGTTGTCCGACGGGAGCCATGACCGAAGAGGGAATGTGAGGCAGTCGAGTGTGGGTGTATTTGTGGCTTCGAAGACATATTTGGTGGGATGATGCAGTATATGGTGATGTGTAGCGCAGTATTCAACAAAGTCCAGGTAGTCTTGATAGTACCCTGGGGGCTTTTGATGTTTTCTGCGTCAACATCGAATGTAGAGGCTGTAGTGCAGTCTCTTACGTCGTGGTCTGTAACTGGTGTTGCTGAGTCCATAACTGCGTCGGCGTTTCGAGGATCGGTGCGTTGGGAGGCTATCGGGAGATTTGGGAGCATGAGGATTGTTGGAAGAGATGGTCTGGATGATATTTGTGACGAATAAGGTGAGGATGGCGAGGAGGAGGATTGGAACGATGAGAAGTGGAGTGTTGGGTGGCGTTGCGGTGATCGGTGGGAGGGTTGCTGACGATGGCAGGGCGTGGCTGAGGCTGTGATTGCTGTGGTGTGCTGTGTTTGTTGTTGGTGAGGGTATATACAGGTGTTGTGATAGTGTCGGTGGTGCTGTTGGTGCCTGGTCGGTTTCTTGTGTGTCGAAGAGTTTGGCATGACCTGAGAGCTTTGAGCGAGAGTGGCTTAGCTTGGGAGCTGGAGTTTAGCGCCAGAATTTTGGGCCTGAATGGTTCTTATGGGCACACGAACTACTATCCCCTGTGGCCCCAGCCCGCTCAGCTTGGGCGCTCCGGGGATGGAGGGGAGTAGAAGCCGTGATGCGCTGGGTGAAAATCCCGTCCTGGTACTTATAAAGTTGTTCCTTTTGGCGCCAAAACTTGTGCGCCGAGGGGACTTCATAGCTTGGGCAGGGAGCAAAAGAGCAAAGACATTGTGTGGGGTTTGGACCCGGTGAAAAATTGTGGCGACTTACACACGGAGCAGGCGCCTGAGTTCCGCAACACAGCCTAAGTTTTTTGAGATGCCTGTCCGTGATGCGCCGGGTGAAAGTATAATCCTGGTACTTATAAAGTATTGCAGGGGGGCCTTTTAGCCCAAAAAAGGTCCAAAGGAGTGCATCTTGAGAGGCTTGTTTTTGGTTGGGTTTGAACCCGTGAGCAAAGTAATGGGGGTGAGAGCCCCCCGCCTTCCTTCTTTGTAGGTGCGCCCATGCTGCATATATGTTGATTTTGACGCTGACATCACTCTGATCGGAGGCTCCTCTCCAGCCGACGTTGGACTCTCGGAGTTTGGTGTGTTTTTTAAAACTTATAAACCTGACATAATTACATTTCACTGATGGTGGCTCTGTAACGTGATGATGATAGTTGTGATGGTAGCGTTGTTTGTGCTGTAGTTGTTTGGCGTATGATATTGTTGAGCATAGAAGTATGAAGATATGAAGGAGGATGAATTGGGTGCTTTGATGGTGCCTCCTGCCGCGTGCATCCCCCGCGACAGGAGGGGGCTCCTTGGGGACTCTTATGAGGGCGCCCCTCCACCCTTTTCACGGTCGTGCAACTTTGCGGACGAGCTTTTCGGGGTGGAGGCGGCAGATCCTTTAGAGGCAGGCTTGCCTGAGGAGGAGTTGGCAGACCCTCCTCTGTCTGATTGGTTTTCATTGTTGATGTGGTCGGCGATTTGGGAGGCTTTGGCTCTGGCCCTCTCAAGACATTTCTCCCTGAAGGAGCGCTTGGCATCGGCTGTGGTGGTAGAGCGGAAAGTGTTGGCACCGTTGGTGGCAGCGGTGGCATTCGTGACACGGGAGACGTGGCCAGTAGCTTCAGTGGTGAAGGTTGCATCATCTTTCAGCCCCAGTCTTCTGGCATACTCGGCCTGCGTTGGACAGATCCCTGTGCCTTGTGGTGTCCCAGCGGCAGGAGTTGAGGGAGTGTTGTCTAGCGGGCCTTGGCGTAGCACGGATATGTCAAATTCGAATTCGGCTTCGTCTATCCCACGAAGAAACTCGCCAGCATCGTCCTCGAATGGTGTTGTCACTACTTGTTTCTCGCTGTCCCATTCTGTTTCTGTGATGAGTAGTACCTCGTCTGAATCGCAGCCACGCAGAACTCTGTTGATGCAGGAGGGTAGTAGCCCATACTCGTCATGCATGATCCAGTAGAGGTATGGGATTGGAGCTGACACAACGTTGGAGACTGCTTCGAGGATATCATCTTTCCTATAGCTGACTACTCGAAGGGATCCAGCATTTGGGCCTGTGAGGGTGGGGCAGGCTGAATAGAATATTGGTTTGTCTTCTTTCGTGCGCAGAGACATGACTATTCGGTATAGATCAACCGTCTTCCTCTTATACTTGGATGTTTCACGTCTGCCATCTTGCCATGCCGTTCGGACTCGAAAGAAGGGGTCTATTATGCCGTTGAGGTGTGAGGCAACGGAGTTGAATATGAGGCCGGCGTTTGCCCTTTTCAGTTGTTGCCATCGTCTGCTGTTCTGTTGCGAGACTCTGCCTTGAGGGATCTTTTTGGGACAGGTTCTGGTGCCAGTATATGCCTTGAGGGTGCCGCTGGTGTGGGCAGCGTCGATGAATGCATGTATCAGTGCCGTCTCACTTGCTGGTGTCTCCATGACTACCCCTTTGGTGATCTGACCCATCAGTCCTTCTGTGCCAAAAGCTTGTTGGTCTGCCGGGTTAGTCAGTTTTGTTGACTTGATTCCAGCTGTTTTGAAGTGGATGTTGTCGAAGGAAAGTTCTCCTCGCTCAATTGCTGTTAGCTCGTCTCGCTTGACCATGGCATCAGCTTCATCTTTGAAAGCCAGGACTATTGCGGCTTTGAAGCCCTCTGGGCATGTGTCTGGATGGATACCGAGGAAGACAATGGTGACTTCAGTGTCTGGGAGTTGTACTCCTTTTATGTTTAAGCGTAGTCCAAGTTCGTCCAATTCTGGAAGCAGGAGTCTGATTATGACAGCGCTGTTGAAGGAGGAGAAGAGTCGAATAATGGCGTAGATATTAGCTTGTCTGCGTTGGTTGCCATTGTCGTCTCTTTGGCCTTCTTGTACTCTAATTAGTTGCCAGTGCTGCGGGATGTGTGCGTAGTGGATGATCTCTTTTGCTGATGATGGGAAGTCTCTATCGATTTGGGTGAGGGCAGGAAATTCTTCTGACATCTCCTTGAAGACCGGGAGGATTGCAAACTTCGGGTCAATCTTGCTGCCACTAGTTGCGATGATTTTCATGTGTTCAATCAGATTCTGGACTGGGTGTTCATCTTCGGATGCAAGTATATTGATGGTGGCAAGGAAGGATTCGTTGTTTTCGTTCATTTTTAGACCATTGGTTATTTCGGTGTTCATGGCGAGCATCCGTTGTATCCTCGATCTCGGCTGATCATCGTTTTGGATTACATGTTGGCCGTAGGAGGATTTCTTTAGTGAGCTCACAGGACGTTTACCAATCTTGTCGGGTTCTTGTTGGGCATTGTCTTGTTGTGTCTCCGGCATTGTTGATGGGGCATCGGTGGCCATTGACATTCTTGAGGTGCTGTTGGACGCAGTGTTGTTGATGAGTTGGTCCAGTTCAATGTTGGGATCCTTGGTCTTCCTGGACGGGTAGTATGCGAAGTCAAAAGGGACTTGTCTTGGGTATACTCCATTGAAGTCAATTCCTGTATCTCCAGCAAGGTCAGCGACAATGTACTTATCATAGTACCAGGCTTTCAGGTATGCATCGGCTAGGCTGATGAAAGAGTCACTGCGTAGCTGTTTGTGCACTTTCTTGTTAGTTAGCGTGACCGTGTAGACTGTTAAGTTGTTGCTTGAGGGAGGAGGGAGGTTGCGGTGAGTCCAAGCCGGGTCATTTTCTTTGTTCATTTGCTCGTAGTTGTCCATTGTGTAGCCTTCGATGGTGTCACATTGATATGTGGTGTCTGGGCCGAAGGCAAACTTTTCACGTAGAGGCTGAAGTCATGTGGGACTCTGTAGCGCTTGCGAACTTTGTCGAATGAAGCCTTCGATGGTGTCACATTGATATGTGGTGTCTGGGCCGAAGGCAAACTTTTCGAATCAGTATGTTTCATCATATGCCACCACTCAACTGACAGATCATCGTTGGTTTTAGCCTTGTCTTCTTCTGGATCCCAGTCCTCAATATCTGGCATCGATTGGTCTGAGACCGAGGGGTCTTCGCTGTAAGAGTGGATTCTGAGGGAGGGCATGTCGTCTTCGTCGGGATCAAGATGAATGGCAGATGACACGTAGAGGCTGAAGTCATGTGGGACTCTGTAGCGCTTGCGAACTTTGTCGAATGATACTGAATCTGGATAGCCGGCGTGCCTGTACATGATGTAGCCGAGCAGTTTGTCCCTTGCATCCTGTCCACTTGTGCGAGATGTGCATCCGATGGGCTTCCCGTTTTGGTAGTTGGGTAGTGTGCACTCGAAGACCTGGCCGTGGAGGCTCACCATAGATGATTGTTGGAGTTGGCTGTGGGGATAAGCTGCCAGAGCTGCCTCTTGCAGTACTTGTACTATTGGGCGTGTGATAGTAGTTTAATGGAATCAAACCATTCCTCCTGAGAAGTAGTATCCAGTTCACCTCTGTTTGTAGCACGGCGGTCCAGTCTACGTTGCTTGGAAGTTGTGCTGGATGTCTGAGGCAGGTAGGCATTATCTCGGCTTTTCTGTTGCCTTTTGCTGTCATCGGGAGACTTTGGAATCAGGGCGGTTGGGAGAGGTGTGACTAGCTTGGCAGAATCGGTAAAGATGTAGTGTGAGTTATCTTTGTCCTGGTCAATGCTGAATGGGCCTTCTTTGGGGTGAGCTAGTGCGGCGCTAGAGGGGTCCTTGCAGTTCTTTAGATGATGGATTAGGGTCTCAGCTACCTGGTCATATACTGATGAGAAATCGGCGGTGTACACGCAGGTGTTGTCGAAGGTGTAGTCTTTGGGTGTGGGGCTGTCGATTGCCTCCTTGTGAGAGTTCTTGGGCGATGCATCGGTATAGTGCTAGTGGCCTCGCTGGTGTGTGACCTGGGCTGTAGGTTGACTCGTACTGGGGGCTTGTTGTTGTTCTGCTTTCTGGGTGGTTGTCTTGGCTTGTCACTTCCCGAGGATGCCTCTTCCCATTCTGGATGGTTGGCTGGCTTGCGACTCTTGAGGTCTGCGCCGTGCTTTGAGGCGGTGGGCTTGGTGGAATTGGCTGTTGCCGAGCTATCATTGCTGCTTTTGGAGGAGATGGAGTCATCGCTGGACTCATTGAAGAGATTGATTGGTGTTGGTTTGGGCGTGACCTTCTTGGGGTTGACCGGTAGTACTGGAGAGTCTTCTGAGCTGTCGTCAGATTTGTTGTTTACCTCACTACGTTTAATCTTGTGGTCAAGAGGGAGATCGCCGCTAATGATCAGATCCATGGTATCATCTGAGGCTTCGGTGAAAGTGGGGGATGATTTTGGGGAGTTTTGGACTGCGACTGAGTATGAGTACTTGAGTTTGGTGGGTTGGGCCGGAGAGGAGGTGATGGAGGAGTCGGGTTGAGAGACTGTGGCAGCAGTTTCACGAGCTGGAGAGGCCATCTGGACTCGCTTCTTTGGGGACGAGTTAGTGCCGGGGTTCATCACTGTCTTCTTGACTGGTGAGGGAGGCAGAACTTCCTTGCTGTCACCCTTCTTGGAGAGATTGGAGCCGAGTTTGGTCTTCTTCATCTCCTTCGCGTCATGGGCAGCTTTGGCGGCGGCAATCTTCTGTTGAAGGTGTGACCTATCCGCTGATACTGCGGCAGCGTGTGTCTTCTTGACGGCGGAGGCAAATGAGAGGGTTTGTTGGACTCGGTTGCTTGACTTGGGCCCCATCTTGAAGGGCGCTTGCTTCTTCCCACTCTCGAGGTGGGGGACAAAGTTGGGAGTGTAGGAGCCCTTGGGAGCTACCGATTTGTTGGTGTTGGAGTTCATGTTTGTTCTGGATTTGTGGTCGATCTGCTTGCTCAGCAGTCGATCGTTGTTCAACGTGACAAAGCTTGTTAGTGGTTTGGGGCTCTTGTCATACTTTTGAGGCTTGTCTGAATCGATTGTGGCGCTTTTCTTTTCGATTGGATGGGCGCTCTGGTTGTGTTGGCGGAGCCAGCATGCATTTCGGCATGGGCACAAGCTGCATTTCGGCAGTGAAGTATATGAGGGCGGGGGGGACTGACGTACTTGATCAGATCGCATTGCTCGACAAATTTGGGAGGAGTGCGGGGCGATAATTTCATCCTCTGCTCGTGGCCAGCCAATGGAATAGCGGTCGAACTCGGTGGTTGGGGAATGTTTTTGGATGTGATAGGGATGTTTGCAATGATGATGTGCAAGGAGCGGCTGTGTTTGCCAGCGCGTTCCACGACGACTGCGGCGATGGTGACGGGTCAGCTGTGCATTTTGTTGTTGTGTTGAGAGGAGGGACGGCTGAGCTCCGGCGGTTGAGGGCGGCGGCGGCGGCGGTGGGAGAGAGGTGTTGGTGATTAACGCGTTGCGGCGTGGGGAGAGGTGCACCAGGATGAAGGCATAAGTGATTATTTGCAAGAAGGTTGCGTAGGCCTTGTACTGATTTGTACTTGTGAGCATTGTAGTTGAATGATGTTGAATGTAAAAGGTTAAAATAATGGTGATTGTGTGACCCTCCCTGCCCGGAAAAAGTGGATTGCCACACCTGCAGGAGTGCAATTTCATGCGGCTTGGATTCCTTGACCCCGAGCAATCGGCACAGGTACTAGCACCTATGCATTCTCGCATTATGGCTAACTGGGACATTGTCAGCAAGTATGGCACAGTCAATCGTGGCCCGAATGGGTTCAATCTAAAAGAATGGCATTCGAGATTCAGGAAAGTATCCCACAAGAGCGCTCTGATCAAGACCTTCTACGCAAGGCATCCGTATATAAAAGCAATGACCATCGAGGATCGACCCAGCCAAGTTGAACAACATAGCCAATCCGTTACATTTGCCTCTCCCATTTCAACTTTGGAATCTCCAACGGTGGCGCAGGGCTCATCTGAACTCATATTTCGCGTCAACAGAGCTGCTTACCGCCCATAACCGGATCAAAACCGCCCAGCTCGATATCCTGTGCCTGATCCCGCAAAGGAACTCACAAGGAAACGTCTGTCATTGTATGATCCCTCTATCGCCTGTGATGCATGTCGCCAACGTGGACACCCAGCCGCTCGTTGCCACACATTAGCGGCCTCTCTATGCCTACGCAAATACATTGCAAAAGAGTCTAACGAACCCACGATGCAACATGCTATGGAAAATTGGGTCAAGCGCAACGCCCCAATCATCAAGGATGCCAAGACCCATGAATCATTGAAGAAGAACCCATTGCAGTAGGGGGGCACCACTCAAATCTCTATCTAGAGAGTAGGAGTAAGATACCAAAAAG
>JALLPI010001206.1:0-16549 GCA_036939935.1 Cyclotella atomus
GTCCCACATGACAGATGGATTTCGGATTTGGACTTACAAAATAACAGCCTAAAAGAAAAAGTTCGAGACTGCTCGAGACCACAGCACCATCGACGTTGAGCAGCAGCCATTCAGCCATGCCCAACGCCAGCATTGATAGATGAGCACCCCGGAGAAAGAAGAAGCCACAGAACGTCAGTTGGCAGAGCTTGAATTCGTTAAATGTGCGTATGGAGCAGAAGAAGCGTGGCCAACTGACACTGACGGATGTAGATCAGTTGTCAGGCTGCTGCACTTGCCTGTTGAATTATCAAACAACAAGTTAGATCCTGTTACAATCGAGCTTCATCTTCAAATGCCATCAAATTATCCTGTAAACAAGGAAGCACTGCTCGAGATAACTTCGACGTTAAAGTCAGCTCCTTCCAATCCACCGTTGATACGAAAAGCCGTACTGAATGCTCTGCCACAATTGACAGAGGCATGCCAGGCTGCTGCATGTGAATTTCCAGAACAAGAAGCAGTCTGGCATGTATTTAACAGAGCAGATGAATGGATCGAATCCAATTGGTCAGAAATTTTGATCCAGCAGGAACAGCTACAAGTAACGAAATCGACTGACTCTACTAAACACGTGCCATCCAACATTCTGGGACGTAGATGCATTTATTCACACCATATAATAGCAAACTCGAAACGAAAAGTTTTAGCCAAGTTGGCACACGACTACAAGCTCGGTGGATATGTCAAGATAGGATGGCCGGGCATAATCATATTTGAGGGTCTAGAATCGTCATGCCAGGCGGTTGTACACGAGATTAAAACATGGAGATGGCAGCACCTCTCAATCCGTGTGGAAGAAACGAAGCAAATTCCTGAAGGAGAAATTGCTGATGAGTATAGGCGGTTGCCTAAAAAGTTTACAGAGTTGGGTGAAGACGATATGTCAGTGCTAGCGCAATACTGCCGAGATGCTGGATTGGAGAACATGTTCTTGCAATGTCTGAAGATTGATAATGGCCAACAATCCGATAACGAAGCAGCAGAAGATGAGTCAGGTGCAGCTCATATGCCATATGCTGCATTGATACACGTTGATCATATGAATGATCGAAAAGGCTATCAAAAGTGGCTCAAAAAAGAATCTGAGTCAGCTGGCTGCATTCTATTCATCAATCATTGTACTATTTCCAAATCCTCGCGCCCACTGATTCACGTTGGATTGATCGGAGACGAAGATGGGGTCAAGAAGATACTAAAGCAATGGCGAACCAGTCGCGTGGATGTTGACTCAAAGAATAAGCCCTGCCTTGAGAGGATGATGAGTGTATTGATTGAAGGCGAAATACCTCCATTGTCTCGGGATGCATTGGGTAGGATCGACCTACTATCATCACAATTGTCAAGTGGAGGTAGAATTACCTCATTTGAGGAGTTGAATGGGCATGTCTCGTGCATCTTTGGCGAGGAATGGACGAGATCTCTAACTTCAGAAAGATGAGATTGGCCTATTACTCATCTAATTACTCAACTACATGAACTGGAGTGGTTGAACAAAGCATCTAATTCTGTCACCGTGTCTCTTGAATATCATCAAAGCTCGACAGACCTGTTTGCGTCCGGTTCAGATGTATGATATGTATTGCAGAGGTACGTATTGTATGGGACCTTTGCTGCCTCTCTAAGTGGGACTTGCTACTTGAATTATTCGATGTGGGAATTCCAGTGGGACAACTAATCTTTCTGATCTTGGTCCGATCTTGCTTCCCCTCGCTGGTCATTTTATCCGAGGTTGGTATCAAGCGGCCGGCGCTAGAGAGAGAGAGAGAACGGCTTCACCTCGAAGTCCAAACGACTGAATGTTACTTGGTCTTGTTCCCTTTCGAGGCAACACGGTGGAGCATCTCATTGCAATGAAAACACTTGACGAAGACGTGATCTCATAAAATCGATTTACTCTTCACCTCATCTCTGGATAATCACCAAAACAACCACCCGAACTAGACTTCTTCTCTCGAACTATTCACATCTCAAACCTCAATCTATCACACACCAACTTATTCCAAATCTCTCGGCTCTCAACTTACAAGTACATTCGACACCATGGCTGAAAACTATCTTTGGGACAACCAGTCCCCCAATCCTACAAGTGATATCGAGAATCATTCGCCTGCAGCCAAAGACACTGCCGAATCTCCAAACAACCGTGTTCAAGACAGGGCCTTTTCAACTTCAAAGGCAGTAAAGGTTGCACTTGGGCTAACAGCCGTGGCCGGTGCCGTTGCTCTCGGGGTTGTGCTTGGTCTAAACAGCTCCTCTGACGAAACCAAAGTCATTCAAGCTGCCTCGTCAGCTAGTGCGGTGAACACTGTAGTAGCTGAGAACAATGGATCTGGCAAAGCGACAAAGTCAATCAACCAGGACTTCTCCGCATCTTCTGGTCCACTTGAAGCCAAAGTCAAAATGGTATCATCCTCCATCACGAATGGGTATGAAACTTGCTCCGATTTGGAGAAGGAAATCACAGAGGCACTGAAGCTTTATATGATCAACTACATCAAAAGCGAAGCCGAAAACAGCGAGATGTACGCGAATTGTGATCCCGACAACGAGAATTGGTACTGGGAATACTACGGATACGATGATTACTACTATCATGATCACTGTGAGTAAACGAACGCTGTGAAGATTGACTGACATGTGTTGCACTTGATTCTTATTCTTTGACTGTCCATCTTTGTAGACAACAACGAGACAGCTGAAGCCAATGAGACTGTTACAACCAAGAAAGGAATACCGAGATCTTCTATCAAGCAGACAAGGTCAAGCCTTCCACTTTCACTCCAAAAGCAAACAAGGTCAAGCAACCAAAGTGTACACACGAAGAAGAACAGCAAGGACGATAAGACCTCTCGTTCCAAGAGAAGTGGAGGTGCCGAAGGTAGTGGATTTGAACAGAACAGCCAGAATGATAATGTGAACGAAAGGGATAAGGTCGTGTCGGATGGAAGCTTTATCTATGCTGCATATGGTGATGTTCTTCAGGTTTGGTCTGCCGATGGCAGCACTGAAGAAGTTTCCATCACTCGAATGCCTGGTGATGTCAAGGATTGCGATTGGAATACAACCGAGCCCTGTACTTCATCTTCTAAACCGAGCATCCAAGCACTCTTCCTTGGTAACGGTCGCTTGACTGCGGTTGTTTCACAATACTTGTACGATTATGGTACATCTGAAACTGATCAGGCACAACCTATCATTACGGATTATGGAACTAAGCTTGCTGTTGTAGTTTACGATGTCTCGATTGTCACACTCGGATCGCCACTGAAAGAGCTTGCGTATGAAGAATTGACTGGTAGTTTCATGGATGGAGGCTCCATCGGCAACGGTGACAAAGTAGTGATTGCTACCTCCACTTCAATTGATACTTGGGCTATGGTTGAAGACATTTCCCGCTCGCAACCCCAATATTGCGGGCTGAATACAACCGCCTATACAGACCTGGCCAAGTCCACTGCCGAGAGCCAGGTTGCATCACTTGCGAAGCAAATGGTCACCGAGTTGGAGCTTGTCAACGACTGCTCGAGCATAGTTCAGGTCTCATCGATGCTCGATGGTTCCATTGACAATGTGCATGATTTGACGGAATCAGACTTTTTATTGGGCTATTTTGTTCAGCTATACACTCTTGACGTGTCCTCAGCCGACGGTGACATCCCATCAACTGTATCAGGATCATTTTCTCCTTCTTACGGGAATCTCTTCCTCACCGACGACTTCATAGCTCTGCCCTCGAGTATCTACAGCTACAACTCCACAACCGAGTCAAGCAGTTATTCAACGTTCATTCTTGGATTTGATCTCTCAGCTGATGGCGATTTCAAGCCTTCTTCTTTCGGGCATATACCTGGGGAAATGTACAGCAATTATCGAATGGACAAGAAGGATGGATATCTACGACTTTTGCCCTATTCCACATTCACTGACGACACTTGGACATCTACATATCTTAGCAAGATTTATGTCCTGGAACTTCCAAGTGCATCTGGTGCGATGTCATTGGTTGGCGAATCAAAATTGTTTGGCGAGGACGGTAGCTATTTTGTTGCATCAAGTCGTTTCTCTGGAGACCTGGCATTCATTTCTGGAGACGTTTATAGTTACGTGAACCAGCTCCCGTTCGTTGTCGTTGATCTTTCAGATCCGACAAGCCCAAAAACTGTAGGCTCGCTCCAGGTGAGGACTTACACAGCTGAACAGACTTGCTTGATGCATGTTCCAAATCCCTAACCTCTTACGTTGTTCTTGACTGCAGATCGACTGCTCCTTGTCATACCTAGAGGAGATTGACGTGAATGGTGCATCATACATCCTCGGCATTGGCACTGAAACGGACACGACAACATACGAAAGGTTCTTGGTACTGGCCTTGATTGATGTCAGCACCCCAACCGAGCCCAAGTTGGCTGCGTATCACAAGACTGAATCAGGATCATATACTGATGCAACGTATGATTTCCTGTCAATCCGCTACTTTGATGGATCGCTGATCATTCCACTTCAAACCAGCAAGTACAACGAAACGACCTTCACGTTCACTTACAAAAATGAATTTATCGTGTATGACATCTCAGAGACTGCCATCACTCCAGCAATTGATGTCACTCATCCTACTGTGGACAATTATTGCTATTACGATGCAGCTGTTCCTTCACGCAGCTTTGTCATCAACTTGGAGCTTACTACCATCAAGGATCACACTGCAATTAAAACTGACATGGCTGGAAATGTGCTGTCAGAGTTGGATCTTGACAAAGGTTTCAACTATTCTGTTTGTCCCGATTACTATTACTACGACGTTGGGTATCCTGCTTATGCTTACAATGACGACGCTGAGGAGGATACAGATGATTCGACTTGAATAGGTACCCATGATTAGAATGGCTTAGATGATTGGATGGGTGGCCGGGTTGGTAGAATGACTCTGATTGGATGGGTGGCCGGGTTAGTAGAACGACTCAGGGTTCTCGCGGCTATCGTATGCTGATTGTATTAGATTGATTTGAACTGTAGAGTGTATGAAGTAGCTGAATGCTAACATAGGAGAATATAGAATATTTTATGTGTACCATGTGAACTGGCTTGGTTCTTGTGCTGCTAGAATCAATCTACATTGGGGGATTAAGTAAAACGAACAATGTAAATCCCTCAGGTAGAAAACCAATCTTGAGCTTTCTTGGCTGCATGTAATACTAAGTGCAATAAGTACTCTCTCGAGATTGCTTCTTCACCAAATAATGCAACAGAAGACACTGCAACAATCATCATTTCTCTCATAGATATTCATACTTATTCATATTGGTTAATGCTCAATGCATGTTATTAACAACACACCATTACATTATATATTTAATTCACCCAATCCAACCCATCCGCCTGAGCCTTCATCTTAGCCGTCTTATACGCCGGAGGATTCTCATCAATAAACTCATGCAAAGCCTTCACCACCTCTTCACACGCTTTACTCACATCCATCTCTTTTCCAATCTCCACAGTCACATCAGCCTGTTCATACTTTTCTCTCCGTTCCTTATATATATTTTTCAAAGTCTCCAATGGATTGGATGTCTGAAGCAATGGTCGATCTGTACCCTCGATTCTTTGTATAATCACTTCTGGTGAACATTTTAAATAGACCACTATGCCAGTTTGCAATTTACTCCAATTTTGATTCCTCAATACCACACCTCCACCTGTAGATATAACACAACGAATATGAGCATGCACACTATCCAAGACTGTGGCCTCGGCATGTCTAAACGCTTCTTCTCCTTCGGTTTCAAAGATTTGGGGTATACTCATTCCTGCGGCACGTTCTAGGATGGAATCCATATCTAGAAAGTTGTAAGTGGCCATTCGTCGGGCTAAAGTGTCGCCAATGGCGGATTTGCCGGATCCCATTAGGCCGATTAGGTAGATGTTGCATCCTTTGAGACGGGGGGAGAGGAGGCGGGCTGCGTCGATTTTGAGGTCACCGCTACTATTATCGTCACTATTTTCAGAGGAGGATTTGAGAGAGGGGTTTTTGTAGGGGTTTTCAATGCCGGGATCGGCGTATTCGGAGGTGGGGTCCTCCCATTCGAATCCTCCTGCTTGGAGTGTTGTCAGGGTGGATTGGTGTTGTTGGTGGTGGGCGACGAGTGCGTGGCGAGAGCGGATGGGGGCGAAGGAGGAGGATGGGATGGCCAGTGCGATGAGAGCTAGCAGGAGCTGCAGCGGCGAGGGGCTGTTCATTGTGGATGTGTGCGTTGTTTCGGATGTATAGAAGTGGATGGGGGACGAGAGGCTGCTGGTTGGCGGCAGGTGGTTGCGGAAGCAAGCGCTTGTTGCGTTCGCCTCGGTTGGTGCGTTGGGGGGGGAAAGTGACGCACAGTGCCCACTTTTGCAATTCGGGAGGGCTAAATGACGAATTTCCACCTGACATGCCAGGGAGAGAACGAAATTAGCGCTTTTGCCCTCTTTTTTGTTTTGAGATGGCGTAACCACTCACCGACCACCATCACAACCTCACCCAACCACTACTTATCTCTCAGCAAACTCTGACGATATCTCAACCTAACAACAATCACAAGTACCTACACAATGAAGAGCACATCCAAACTGCGCCTCCTATGGGCCACCACACTCCTCTCATCCCACCACGCATTCACCCCACCTCCGCCCTTCACCTCCCGACAACCTCACCCCATCATCACATCAACCGTCCATCACCTATCCACCACCACCAATCAAGAGAACAAAAAGCCCCGCCGCGAAAAGAAGCTAATCACCCTAGGCGACCTAGTCAAGGATATGGAACGAAATCCACAAAAGTACACTGCCAAACCAGATGTCAAGAAAAAGTCATCGAAAAGGACACGTTCCAAGGTGGAGAGACCGAAGCAAAAGTATCTCTATGCCAGTCAACGCAAGGCTATGGAATTGTTGAAGAAGAAACAACAGGGTAAAGCTCCACAGAATAACGATGCTGTCGAAACTACTACTACAACAAACGAGGCAGATACAGATGAATTATTAGAACCACAGATCACGATAACAAGAGAAGAACAAATATCAGTCCTACAACAAGAAATACAACAAAAACAAATGGAATTAGCAAGATCATTTGGATTAATCAATCCTGCATCTCAAACTGCCGATGCCTTAGTTGGTAATAGTTTAGAAGAGGTGCCGCGAATTGTCACCAGTATACGATTAGATTATGACGAGACTACGGATGCTGCTGCTACCATTACATCCAATTCCTTTGCTTATATTGTGTACAAACCGGTTGGATGGAGTATATTGGGTGGTGAGAAGAAAAAGAAAAGAATGGTCAATACCAACAACAACAAGAATGTTGATACTACAGGGGATAGCAATGATCCGTATGAGTCAATAGTATCATCAACCCGGCAGCAGCAAGAGGAGACAACATACACTTCTAAAAAGAAAGTGAAACGAGTCAAAGCCTACGATGAACAAACTGATGAATTCGAATATGTGGAATATAACGAGGCGGATATATTCGCCGTGTTGACTCCCAAGGAACGTGAGGAGTTGATGAAAGATGGCGGGTTGGATTATTTGGAAGATGATAAGGCTGATTTGGTGAAGGGGTCTTTGTCTGGATCGGAATGGGATGATGGTGGGTATGATGAGGAGGAGGATGGTGGTGCAATGCTAAAGAAGAAAAAGAGTAAAAGGAATGTCAATAATGCGGCTGCAGTGCCAAGGAGCAAGGCTACCATATTAGATTCATCGTCTCCCTCCCTTGTGGCTTGGTTAAAAGATCGCAAGGCAGAAGAGGGTACACCCATCAAGGGTGGGAAAAATTGGGCAGCTCTCGCCGGTGCCACCGAGGTAGATGATAGTGGGTTGGTATTGCTCTGTCCTCGTGATCGATTGGATGCTCTGCATGTAGATCGATGCACTTACCATGCTGTATTGGGGAATGGGAAGAAGATGGCATCGAGGTCCAAGCTTATCAAGTCTATAAAGAGCAGTGCAGTAGGAGGAGAAGTGTGCGATGATTCCACCGCGGTGATTGAGGTTGTCTCGCGTTTGAAAAAGGGAAGAGATCAAGATCCGGTATCTACAGTCAAAGTTTCCTTGGCGGATGGTACATCGACTTGTTCGAATGCAGTGTTAATGTGTCAAGATAGATTTGCGGATGGGATACGAGGCGATCCGTTGGCTGATCCGTTGGATAGAAGGGCCGCGAGACGTTTAGTCCATTGTAATTCGATTGAGGTGTCAAGTCTGGTGAATATTGATGATGAGCCGGTTGTTGCAGATGTAGGTGAAGTACTGCCAGATGATATTGCAATCTATGCAAATAGAAGGGATTATGCTGCATTTGACAAAGGTTCTTACTTGGGTAGACAGTTGGGTCTAGCTCAAAACGAGCTCACTACAGCATATCGTGAAATCAATGGAGCCGCAGATGGATATCCTGGATGGATTATTGACAGGTATGACAAGTGGCTGTTTGTTCAGCAGGAAGATGGCCCTGAATCTGCTCGGGGTCCATTGCCTTCGCTACATGACGGGTACACTGCTGGGGTGTATTTGCTACCAACCCAAGTTGATAGATCAGTCATGGGCAATGAGAAACTGAAACCAAAACTGATCGAAGGACAAGCTGCACCAGAGTACATATCTGTGAAAGAGAATGGTATCACGTACTTAGTTAGTCTTGGAGAATCATTCTCAACTGGAATATTCCTTGATCAACGTCTTCAGAGGGCATGGCTTGCCAAACATTGTACTGAAGAGACTCGAGTGCTCAATTGCTTTTCTCACACTGGCGCATTTAGCATTGCGGCTGCCACTGCTGGTGCATCTACTGTATCTTTAGATTTGGATAAGAAGTGGTTGGATAGGATAAGACCTCAGATGGAAGCTAATGGCATCACTGAGTGGGATGGAAAGCATGACTGCATCTATGGGGACTGCTTTGATTGGCTAACAAGGCTAGCTAAGAGAAATGAACAATTCGATATTGTAATATTGGATCCTCCCAGTACCAGTGTGAACAAGTTTGGAGGGAAAGGAAAGAAGAGATGGAGTGTCAAATCAGACATGGATGAGCTTGTTTCATTAGCAGCAAGACTGGTGAAAAGCGATGGACTGCTTATGACAACAACAAATGCTTCCACTCTGCGTCCAGAGAAATTTGCCAAGATGTGTAAGAAGGGATTAGAAGATGCTGGTATACAGAATGCGAAACTTGAAAGGATGTCTCCAATGCCAAGTGATTTCCCTTCTATTGGATGTCAGCCAGTTACCAATATGATTTGGCGAATACCGTAATAGCCGTATGGTGCGAGTAATGTTTAGGCTCTTACTTAGTTTAATACATGTAATCCACTTTAGACAAGGCACTATCCATCATGATGACGTGCTGCTGCTGAGTTTCCATGTCCATTAGAGTTGGCACTTCCTGCTCTGATTGATGTTCATATAACTTGATATTCTAATACAACACATTAAATGTATGATTCCTGTTTCTTGTACACCCCTTTGCACAAGCATTTCACCTTGAGAGATCTTACTGTACACGAATTGGTGACGACTTAGAATCTTGAAAATCTGTGATGCTAACGCCCACACATTGTGCAACAATCGTCCATGTTACATTCTACATCACAGGGCACCTCGATTGCTTCGATCTTGGTGTCATTTCCGCTGCGTAAAGCGCAGATTTCTTGAGGCATGACTCCAGATAGGTCTGTATTTTGTAGGTAGAGTTTCTCTGAGTGAAACGAAAGTAGTACAAGTAGTGTAAGATGAACATGTTCCATAAGATACAATCAAAAAGTCACGTGACTCACCAAGGTCCTTAAAATATCCAAACTCAGTGGGAACAGTTCCACTAAAATCATTATTGGCCAAACCCAACGTTTTGATATTGGTCATCTTTCCAAGCTCGGTGGGTATCTCCCCCTGCAAACTATTCGAACTAACATCCAAGAACGTCAAATTCTTCAAATTGCCCAGCTGTTTTGGCAGAACCCCCGTAAAAGCACACGTGTCCAACTTGAGTAATTCCAAACTAGTCAACTGCCCCAACACGGTAGGGATTTTACCCCCCACATCAAACAATCCATCGACCTGAAACTCCTTCAACTTCTTACAGTTACCGATCTCATCGGGGATATTACCCTCAAATCGATTATGGCCCAAAAACACACTTGTCAAATTCACCATATCCCCAAGCTCGGTGGGCAACGTCCCCTCAAACTCATTAAACGCAATATCCACAAATTCCAAACTCTTGAAATCCTTGAGTATATCAAACACTTGTCCCGTCCACGCATTGGTATGCAAATACAAGGTCTTGAGGTTCTTGAGATTCGAAAAGCTTTCCGGCAAAGCGCCACGAAAGGCATTCTTGCCCAATGCCACATGTTCCAAAAACTTGTATTCACCGATAGCATCCACATTGGTCAATTCATTCTGTTCCAAAAACAGCGTCTTGAGGTTCAACAATTTATAAAGCGGGGTAGGAATCGCCCCCACCAATTGATTATTCTCCAAATCCAAATGCTGCAAATAATAAAGTAAAGAAAACTCCGCGGGCACCTCCCCCGAAACCAAACGCTGTCTCAAATGCAATTCGTTAATCACACGCTGAGGCACATCAATCTTGACACCATTATCCTCCCCACTCTCCATCAATTCATCCACCCGTCCCTCCAATTCCTTCTCGAGCTCCTCTACATCTTTACAAAAGACACCCTCCCATTCACACTCATGGACGGGAGAGCCCCATTCCAAAGTCCCCTCCACGGGAGTCCATGGCCCACTAATAAAATAAATCACCATAAGCACAAACCTTTGATGCAAATGATCTTTGCTTGCGCCTAATTCCAATCCATCCTCGTAGACTAACCAATTCCACGCTCGATTCTGAGCGGTACTAGTATCACTCAACACTTCATCCCCTCCGGCAATATTCACCAATCTATCATAAATAGGCCAATAATCCATCTGTCTCTTCATGGTAGGCGAGGCAGTCGGGGGATCCGGTGCCGCCAAGGCTACATATGGTTCTTCTTCGGAGATTAATACCACTGGAATGGTTACGGCGATAATCACAATGAGGATCAGACAAGCCCCAACGGCTAGTGTACCCCGATCAATTAGATCAGTCAACTTTCGACCTTGTAATTCTTCATCGGCGGTGATTCCCCGTGCTATACGTTCATCTTTTAATTCTGCCACGGATCCCCCCGATCCCTTGAACTTCTTTTCCACTTTACGCGCATAAGTGCTGTCTTCATCGTAGTATTGATGAGCACCGACTCCATAGTCGATACCGGATTTGAGACGGGCTTTGGCAATAGATTCGTCGGACATGATGTGTGCTCCTGGTTTGTGATGTCTTGAAGAGGACGCCATGCTACGGTTGCTGCGATTGGCATTACGCGCCGCTTTCTTTTTGTCATTCCACCATTTGGGCATGTTGGGATCGATGACGGAGGAGGCTGCGGTGGAGGTGTCTCCATGTCCTCCTCGGGATCGGGATGCGCGGGATGAGGAATGGTTGCTGCTGCGACGGGAGCGGTCTACATGGTGATGACGACTGGATGATGGTTGATCGATGCTGTCGGAGGAGGTGGAGCGGCCGGATTGGCTGCGGTTGTAGTTGGCGTAGGGATCTCGGGGCATTGTATTGGTGTTGGGGTTGTGGTTTGTTTCACACAATTCAAGAGTTCGAGCTCTCAGTTGTTTTTACGATTAGAAACGAGGATGCTTGCCGTCAGTATTGACCTTCTCATGTCGCATTAGAGTTAGACTTTTGGGAGGTTCTGCAAAAACGGGACGACTCGGGTAACAACTATTACGTCTACGTCTACTCTTGAGAAGACGCAGTAGTTTTAAGCGAATTCAGACAATAGTGCGAAGTGAGTGGACCGTGAATGGAACATGAGATTACTGAAGAAGCAAATAGAATGATGATGACCCCTTGCGCGGCAAGTCACAGGGCTTAGCTAACGTATTTCTCGTTTCTCTCGAGTTATTTTCATAATATATGGCAGACGTCTACCAAAAGGGCATGCCTACCAAGCCCCTGCGCCGGCCGCCCTGTCCCGTTTTTGCAAAAGCAGATGGACAAGAAAACGAACGATCGCTTTTCCAACGACCTCATTCTTCTCTGGCTAGCTTTGCTCCTCTCGTTGCAGACCAGACAATCTCAGTCTGCTCATAAAAATCACAATACTGCTGCTAGCTGCCTCTCGGCCATCCGCTAAATAATCTCATCACCCATCCCATCGGACATGAGCACATCTCGCAGCCACATGCACCAAACAGCCCTACTCATTCTCTCCCTCCTCCCCGCAGCTCTTTCAAATGGCCACGATGCATCAGCAGAAGCCACCTCCTCTCCCCCAATACGAAAACTGCAGAACAACAACAGACCAAACAAGCAAAACAACAGGCCCAACAACAGACCAAACAAACAACCAACCCCATCCCAATCTCGTCCCATCCCCCCCTTCCTCGGCATAGACACCCTCCTCTCCCCCACCCTAATCGACGATGATCGATCCCACGGAACAATCTTCGACATTGTCACCACTCCATCCTCCAAATCCATTTCCATCACCGATATCGAATTCTACACTTTGACTTCCGAATTCGGACAAGATCGCGCTTCGTTAAATGGCTTAATGATAGATTATCAAATATATGCCAAGGAGGGATCGTGGCATGATGTCACAATAAAAGAATTTAGTCCTATATCTTTGGGGAATATGACGTTAGATTTTAACTTTACTGATGTAGAAGAGAATAATATGGGGTATAGTCGACATCGTATACCTTTGGAAGATAGTATACGGTTGAATGGGAATGGGACGAGGTATTCATTGTATGTGGGATTAAGTGAACGGATTATGTTGTTTCAGAATCCAGCTCGAGATATTACAGATGCAGATGCTAATATTGTTTATGTAGAAGGAATGGATTATATACCATTGGTAGAAACCAAGGATATGGTATTGTATTATGGCGGTGGGGTTATGGTCTATCCTTTGAGTAAGGCGAATCATGCCGTGTATTTTCGTAAACCGAGGGGGTTTGTGGGACGGATTTGGTATGAGCGGGATGCGTGTATGCCCAGTGTTGTTTATTGGAGTGAATGTGAGGGGTTGAGTGGTGGGATGAGCGAGGATGAGAGGATTGAGGAGGTTGAATATGGGGATACTTTTTATGGAGGGATTGCGAGTTTTGGAAAAGAGAATGGTGGTAATGCAAGTTCAAGTGAAAATAGTAATGCAGAGGCGGCGCCGACTGTTTCGCCTGCACCGAGTGTTTTTGGAGAACAAGTGTATCTCGTTATTACTTTTGGTGAAGCACCAATGGGTAAGATGATGGATTTGACGGCACAATCTACATTTGAACGGGTGCTCAAGGAATTCTATCAAGAACAAGATGTATTGGCTATCAATGATGTTGATTTGTATTCGGTCAAGGTTTGGTTACAACAATTTGTGCTGCCGGAATGGGCCGAAAGAGCATTACAAGGCAACAGCCAACGAGAGTCTGCAATCGTTCAGTATCAAATCACGACCATTTTGACGATTACAAACAGTGCATTGCCTCATTTAATCACGAGAGACTTGATGTTGAATGCACTGATAGACAACCAAACTCCCTTCTTCAAGAGTCTCAAGCTCACTCCGGAATTGACGCCATATCTCCAAAACAGTGGGTACATTGCCTCCATCCAATTCGTAGACGAATTAACCAGCCCACCCACATTATCACCGACAGATGCTCCTACAATAGCAACGACGGAACCTATAGTTGTTCGTGAACCCACTCCACCATTGGTCATTGCGGCAATCCTCCTGATAACAATCTACACATGCTCCATCCTCTTTAGTACATGCTATCTCAAACGAGCCCGGAATGAAATGGAGCACGATCGAGATCAAGAGAGATTATTGAAAAGTACCACCATCGAACCAGATATCAAGGGTAGCAAAGCCGACTTTGAGGATAAGCCTCTCGTTGAAGATAAGGGAAAGAAGAAGAAAGGATTTCGAAACACGCTGTTTAAGAAGAACAAAGTTGTTGCGTCGTCTAGGAACTTGATGAGCAATAAGAATTTAATGGGGGGTAGTAAGAATGATATTAGTTACAAGAGTAATGGGAGTGAATCTCATTCGAGAGAGCGGACGTCAAGTGCTGAGGATAGTAGTGAGGGATCGTATTCGAGTGAGGATGAGGAAAGTTACGAGAGTGAGGAAAGTGACGACGTGAGTGAGGATGATTCGGAGGAGTTGTCAATTACATGAGTTTGGAGCTAGCAGCAGCAGCACAGGGCGGAGGATAAGGTGGAGGGGCACTGGCATATTTTAGACATGACATGGGCATTCATACACAAGCATTCTTAAGCCTTAACACAGCATTTCATTGCAAGTGCATCTCGGAGAAGTCTATCACCCATCAAAACCAATCAGTTGGACGTCAAATTTTAGATCCGAGTCCTTGGGCACCAGACATGGAAATCCTTTGGATCCATATGCCTTGGCGTGTGGGATATTAACCATGGCTCTTTCACCCAAAGACAATTGGCTCACAGTCTCATCAAGCCCGGGAATGACTTGTTCGCAAAACAAGATGAATTTGAATGGCTTGTTGCGCTTTCTTGAGGAGTCAAATTGCACTCCGTTGGGAAGGAATGCATCATAGTGGATGGTTACGGTTTGGCCCTTCTTTGGATAGTTCTTGCCATCGCCTGCGACGAGCACTTCTACCTCAATATCTTTCATTTAGTCAACCAAGTATCTTGGACTTATGAAAGTTCCATTAATCTCTCAAAGCTTTCAACTAAGGCATGCAGTCGAAGTTGTCAGCTTCTTTGCTCGCTCCAATCACAAACAAGTTATTTTTTAATTTTCAAGGGTTTTCCATATCACTCTACTTTTGGTTTGAGACTCGCGGTCCCGTGAACCCCTGTCATCGCCAACGATGGGCGCTTGTCAGAGCATGAGCGCCGAAGAAAAGGCCGCGGCCAAGGCCTCGAAAGAAGTAGAGAAATTGATGGAAAAGCAATTCAAGATTGACGACGCTAAGATCAAGCTATTGTTATTGGGGGCCGGTGAATCCGGCAAGTCCACCATCTTTAAACAGATGCGTGTGTTGTTCGGTGCACCACTGACAGAAGAAGAGAAGCAGCAGATCACACCAGTTGTATACAATAACACAATCACATCGATGAAGATTCTGTGCGGCGAGACGAAGAACATGGGATATGATTCGGAAGTGGTGGCAAAGGATATGTTTGACCTCATGCTTACCATCAACGACCAATGCGAAATCAATGTGGAGATTGGTACTGCCATCAAGACTCTGTGGCAAGATCCGGGCGTGCTAATGACTTGGAAGCGAAGATCTGAGTTCCAAATCATTGAATCTGTTAAATACTACTTCAATGAGATTGATAGGATAATGATGGACAACTACGTTGCCACGCAGCAAGATATGCTTTTGGCACGCGTCCGTACCTCTGGCATTGTCACTGAGAAGTATGTCATTGATGGAGTGGACTTTGAAATGTACGACGTCGGTGGCCAGCGGAATGAGAGGAAGAAGTGGATCCATTGCTTTGATGATGTAACGGCAGTCATTTTCGTGGCCGCATTGAGCGAGTACGATCAAGCTCTCTTCGAAGATGCCACGACAAATAGAATGACCGAGGCAGTGGAGCTTTTTGGTGAAATCTGCAACAACAAGATCTTTGCAGACTCGTCAATGATTCTCTTCTTGAACAAGAAGGATTTGTACGAAGAAAAGATCAAGAACGTACATATTGGAGACGTGCCGGCTTTTTCCAACTTTGCGAGCAAGCCTGGCGATGCCAACTACTACGAGAGCGGTATCAAGTATTTCTTAGACATGTTTTTGGCAGAGAACCAAAAACCTGGACGACAAATCTACAGCCATCCAACATGCGCTACGGACTCTAAAAACGTTGAAGTCGTATTCAACTCGTGCAAAGATATTATTATGAGAGGTAACCTTGAAGCAATGGGAATATAAGAAGTCTTGGAGAGCTCCTAATGTTCTAGTTTGTTTGGCCATCCGGACCTCGCTCCAGCGCAGAATGCGCACCTTTGCACTGTCACATCTACTGTCTACCGCTTTAGAACGGTTTTCCATTCGATTTGCTTGTGCTAGCTTTGAGGGATTATATCTCCAATGTACATACTTAAATGCTAGCAACACCAAGAGCCAAGCCAGTTCACACAAGTTCACATGGTACACATCAAATATTCTTCTACTTATATGTTATATAATCATCTACTTCAGTTAACACTCTACAGTGCAAATCAATCTAATACAATCAGCATAATACAAAGCCCTCGGCCAGTCTAAAATCTACTCAGGTTGAATCGTCCGCTTCGTTATCGTAGGCATATCCATAATCATAGTAATAGTAGGCAGGACAAACAGAATGCATTGAGCATCAACCAATATGAATAAGTATGAACATTTATGAGAGAAATGT